>CAUYQU010018327.1:0-87397 GCA_963574635.1 Cheracebus regulus | reverse complement strand
ATGTAAATTCTTCATTATGGAGATACTCTTTACGTTTTGGTGAATTTTTGAGATAACTGATACTGGTTGTTCCTTTCTGTTTGTAGTGCTTCTTTCAGAAGATCTTGTAAAACAGGCCTGGTGGTGATGAAATCTCTGAGTGCTTGCTTATTCATGAAAAGTTTTATTTTTCCTTCATTTATGAAGCTTAGTTTGGCTGGATATGAGATTCTGGGTTGAAAATTCTTTTCTTTGAGGATATTAAATATTGACCCCCACTCTCTTTTAGATTGTAGAGTTTCTGCTGAGAGGTCTGCCGTGAGTCTGATAGGCTTCCCTTTATGGGTGATCTGACCTTTCTCTCTAGCTGCCCTTAGAATTTTCTCCTTTATTTCAACCCTAGTAAATCTAGCAATTATATGTCTTGGAGTTGGTCTACTTGAGGAATATCTTTGTGGTGTTCTCTGGATTACCTGGAGATGAGTATTGTCCTGCCTTACTAGGTTAAGAAAGTTTTCCTGAATAATATCCTGATAAATATTTTCCAACTTGGATTCATTCTCTTCATGTCATTCAGGTACACCGATCAATCGTAAATTAGGTCTTTTCACATAGTCACATATTTCCTGGAGACTTTGCTCATTCCTTTTTATTCTTTATTCTCGAATCTTGTCTTCTTGTTTCATTTCATCAAGTAGGTCTTCGACCTCTGATATCCTTTCTTCTGCTTGATCAATTCGACTGTTAAAACCTGTGCATATTTCACGATGTTCTCGTATTGTGTTCTTCAGTTCCATTAATTAACTTATATTCATTTCTAAATTGTCTATTCTCATTAGGATTTTGTCAAACCATTTTTCAAGGTTCTTAGTTTCTTTGCATTGGGCTAGAACATGTTCTTTTAACTCAAAAAAGTTCCTTATCATCCACCTTCTGAAGCTCATTTCTGTTATTGGAATACACTCGTTCTCCATCAGGCCTTGTTCCCTTGATGGTGAAGAACTGTGATCCCCTGTAGAAGGAGAAGCATTCTGCTTCTGGGTATTCTCAGCTTTTTTACGCTGGTTTCTTCCCGTCATCGTAATTTTATCCACCTGTCTTCTCTGTAATTACCTATTTTCAGTTTAGGTCTCTGAGTGGATGTCCAACTTGTTGATTCCCAACACCGAAATCTGAGCAACCCACTGTGCTGGCTAAAACCGTGGCATTAAGATTCATGGTGCTTTTCTGCTCAGGGGGATCTCTGGTCTGGCTTCCCTCTTGAATCCTTATTTCAATCATGTAAATGGGTGACTCATCTTCCCAGAGATCCAAACGTCATTCAAAAGGGAAGCTAGTCCCGTTTACTCTGCACTGAGAACCACCACACCGAAGCGCCGGCAAAACCGCCACTCCGGCCACAAGAGTCGTGCTGGCGACCTGTGGGACTCCTTTGCTAGGAATCCTAGTCCGTAAGCAACAAAAGTTCTTCTGAAAATGTGACATCCTCTCGTTCTGTGCGCTTTCTCTGGGAGCTACAATCCTGAGCTGCTAGTAGTTGGCCATCTTGGATCTCTCTCCGGCTACAACATTTATGACTGCTTTCAAGGACCGGCATTGAACATCTATGGCTTTTCCAGGTACATGGTGCAAGCTGCCAGTGAATCTATCACTCCAGGCTCTGGAGGATGATAGCCTTCTTCTCAAAGCCCCACTAGGCAGTCCACCAGTGAGGACTCTGTGGAGAATCCAATCCCACATTTTCCCTCCACACTGCCCTAGTAGAGGTTCTCCATCAGGACTCCACCCCTGTAGCAGACTTCTGCCTGGGCATTCAGGTGTTTCCATACATCCTCTGAAATTCAGATGCAGGGTCCCAAACTGTTGCCTTCTGTACACATGCAAACCCAACACCACATGGAAATCACAAAGGATCATGGCTTGTACCCACTGAAATAATTGCTTGAGCTATACTTTGGCCCCTCTTAGCTATGGCTTGAGCTGGAGCAGCTGGGATGCAGAGCGCCGTGTCCTACGGCTGCACAGAGCAATGGGGCCTAGGGCCTGGTCCATAAAACACCTTTTTCCTCCTAAGCCTCCAGGCCTATAATGGGAAAAGCTTACACAAAGGTCTTTGAAATACCCTGGAGGCATTTTCCCCATTGTCTTGTCTATTACCATTCTGCTCTTCTTTACTTATGCAAATAACTGCCTTGAGTTCCTACCCAGGAAATGGGATTTCTTTTCTGCTGCATGGTCAGGCTGCAAATTTTTCAAACTTTTTGGTTCTGCTTCCCTATTAATACAAGTTCCAGTTTCAGACCATCGCTTTGTCATGCATATGAGCTATGTGGTTAGAAACAGTCAGGTCAAACCTTGAATGCTTTACTGCTTAGAAATATCTTCTTCCAGGTACCCTAAATCATCTCTCTCAAGTTCAAAGTTCCACAGATTCCTAGAGCAGGGACACAACATCACCAATCTCTTTGCTAAAGCATAGGAAGATTGACATTTGCTCCAGTTCCCAATAAGTTTCTCATCTCCATCTGAGACCATTGGATGTCATTGTCCATATCACTATCAGCATTTTGGTCAAAATCCTTCAACAGGCAGGGTCTGGTGGCTCACCCCTGTAATTCCAGCACTTTGGGAGTCCGAGGCAGGCAAATCACAAGGTCAAGGGATTGAGATGTTCTGACCAACATGGTGAAACTTTGTCTCTACCAAAAATACAAAAATTAGCTGGGCGTAGTGGCTCATACCTATACTCTCAGCTACTCAGGAGGCTGAGGCAGGGAAAATTGCTTGAGCCTGGGGAGCAGAGGTTGCAATGACCTGAGATCCTGCCACTGCACTCCAGCCTGGTGACAGAGTGAGACTTCGCCTCAAAAAAAAAAATCCTTCAACAAATTCTAGGAAGTTCCAAACTTTCCCTCATCTTCCTGTCATCTTGTGAGCCCTCCAAACTATTCCAGCCTCTGCCTGTTACCCAATTTCAAAGTTGCTTTCACATTTTCAGGTATCTTTATAGCAATGCCCCACTTTTCTGGTATCAATTTTCTATATTACTCTATTTTCACATTGCTATAAAGAACTACCCAAGACTGAGTAATTTATAAAGAAAAGAATTTAATTGGCTCACAGTTCCACAGGTTTAGTAGGAAGCATGACTGCGAAGCCTCAAGGAACTTACAATAATGGCAAAAGGTGAAGGAGAAGCAAGGGCCTTCTTCATACAGTGGCACGAGAGAGAGAGAGAGTGTGTGAATGGGGAAGTGCTACATATTTTTAAATCATTAGATATTGTGAGGACTCACTATCATGAGAACAGCAAGGGTAGGGGGAAATCCACTCCCATGATCCAATCACCTCCAACCAAGTCCCTCTCCCAACACTTAGGATTACAGTTCAACATGAGATGTGGGTAGAGTCACAGAGCCAAACCATCTCAGCTCATATATCTCTATATTCTATATACCCCACTTCAACAGGGACTCACCATGAAACTCTGGAGTCCTGCATATCAGTGTCAACTTGAAATTTTTGTCTAATAGTCTTCAAAATACATGTCCCTTTCCTCACTTATATATTTAACTGAATACATAGTTTAGATTTCTTTGAAGAATAATCATTACCATGTATAGAAGGCGTGGTATGGCAGTTTTTCCTCATGGAGACCTAGAGTCTTCTTTAATCAGTGTGTTCTAAAGATGAATTCTAATACACTTGGAAATTAGCAAAGAAATATGACATTTTTTAAAGCTAGTATCTTCTATCTTCTAAATGTCTATATTTGATTACATAAATTGAGTATTATCTTGGGTGACTGTCCATCTATTTTGCCCTTAGGGAAGACATGATCCATTAAACATTTCCATCTGCTATTTGGGCTAGTCCCTCATATTGCCACTTCAACCTTGTCCCTTATTATGATGATTTTGTTCACTTGAATTCTGATGATGATAGGTTGAAAGAAACTGAGAGGTACTAGTTCCTAATGGGTCGACATGAGGCCCTACTGCAGGCTCAGAGAGTTGAGGAAAGTCTGGAAATGCATGGTTATGGGGCACATCAGTCCAGTTATTTCCATCTTATGTATCACAAATCCATTCTTTCCCAGCTGGGGACTTGAATCTTGAGATAGCTGATCTCTATAATTTAAAAGAGTAACTTTCTTTGAAACTCTGCTACTCTAATAATATAAGTCCTCAGATTTTTCTTCCTTCTGGCTACAGAATTTGAGTCTTTTTGTATAGTAACAAGAAGGCCTCTGACTTTTATGTAAGGGGTTACTTGTTAATTAATCACTCTCATTCCTTTATCTTTTAAAGCATAAGTTATGATTAGAAACATCAACTCAATTTCAAATTCCTCATAGTTACTAATTCTATCTTATTCTAAAAACACTTGATATTTTGTACCTACTAGTTAATTTCCTTCTACTGGAATATCACTCTACTGTACCACCATAGAAAGTGTTAAAATTGCCCTATTACCTGTTGCCAGGAGATTTCTTTGCTTTGCCTTCAACTAGTGCTTGTGACTTCATTGCCAGCTAAATAGCAGTTGATCCAAAATCTTATGTTAGTATCTGCTTTCTCACACCAATACTGATATTAGATGCCAAATGTTGAATTCCTCAGGAAGTAGATTCTAAATATCCCTTTGGAGTAGCACCTGAGATGGAG
Organism: Cheracebus regulus; assembly: GCA_963574635.1. Taxonomy (NCBI): domain Eukaryota; kingdom Metazoa; phylum Chordata; class Mammalia; order Primates; family Pitheciidae; genus Cheracebus; species Cheracebus regulus. The sequence goes on along the minus strand of CAUYQU010018327.1, from coordinate 82,751 downwards.
ATTAGCAGCATGTAGAAAATATAAGAATGCTCTTGGGATCTTTACTTACTGAAGGGGTGGTTACAAAGCAATGTTAGGCCAATAGAGAACTTTGGCTACAATGCAGTTTCAATGAAGGACTCACATAGTCCCATGGGAAGTTTTGTAAATTTGAATTATTCTGAGTTTTAACAAACGGATTGGGCATTTAAACCCTTGTATTAAAATTATTCATTAGTTTTGAGCTGTTCTTGCAAGGGAGTGTGGTCTTGGTTGAGACAACTCACTTTACCCAAAGCAATTCTGCCAGAAGGCTGAGAGCCAAGGGCTATCTGCAGGTAACACTCAGCAGCTGAAGCAATAAGGCTTGAGGAGGGATCTGGTTGGTGCATCCCAGTAGGCATTATATCTACTAAAGTAGAACAGGTTTTTTCTTTCTCACTTCCTCTTTTTAAAAATGCATTTCGTATATAGTTTTGGAGGTAACCATGATCAATTAACATAGACACTATTATGGGTTACATTGCGTACCCCAAGATAATATGTTAAATACATAAACCCCAATATTTAAGATTGTGATTTATTTTGGAAATACTTTTTTTTTAATCAAGGCATTCAAGTTAAAATAAGGTCATTAAGATGTGTCTTAGTCCAATATAACTTGTTTAGACATAGAAACAGATATCTACAGAAAGAAGACAACATGAGGGAACACAGGAAGAATGTCATGTAAAGGATTGGAGTGACACATCTATAACCCAAAGAACAGTAAATATTGATGGAAAACCAACAGAAGCTAGGAAGAGTCAAAAAAGAGTTTCCCTTCAGTTTTCAGAGGGAGCATCATTCTTCTAAACCATGATTTTGGATATCTAGTATCCACAACTGTTAGACAAACAATGTTTACTATAAGATACCCAGTTTATGATCTTTTGTTATGGAAGCCCTAGGGAACTAATACAGAACCCAAAATAAATAATATAACAATTCTCTGAGACTTTTTCTTAGTTTAATTATTCTCCTACTAAAAGTTGTTCCTTTACATAGATGATATAAAATAAAGATATAATTGATGGTGGCTCCTGCCTGTAATCCCAGCACTTTGGGAGCCCAAGGCAGGTGGATCACAAGATCAGGAGATGGAGACCATCCTGGCCAACTTGGTGAAACTTTGTCTCTACTAAAAATACAAAAAAAATTAGTGGCATGTGGTGGCACACACCTGTATTCTCAGCTACTTGGGAGGCTGAGGCAGGAGAATTGCTTGAACCCAGGAGGTGGAGATTGCAGTGAGCTGAGATTGCACCATTGCACTAGAGCCTGGAGGACAGTGCAAGACTCTGTCTCAAAAAAAAATAAAAAGATATAATTGAAGAAACAATATCAAATATTTATGAAATTACTGATGTTTGTAACATTATACAGATTGAGGATTTCAAAATCTAAAAATCTGAAATCTAAAGTGCTCCAAAATTCTGAACTTTCAGAATTGCCAACATGACATCATAGGTGGAAGATTCCATATTAAATCTCATGTGGCAGATTGCAGTCAATATACAGTTAAAACTTTTGTTTCATGAACAAATTTATTAAAAATATTGTATAAAATTACTATCAGGCTATGTCTATAAAGTTTATATAAAACATACATTTTATGTTTAGACTTGGGTTCCAACCCCAAGATATTTCATGGTTATACAAATAGACCAAAGTCCTCTGGTTCCAAGCACTTTAAATAAGAGATACTCAAGCAGTAACAATACTGACGATTAAAAAAAAATCTGGAGAAAAGTGATTTTATGGTTTGATCATTGACCAAGAGGAAGACAGTTTGTGATATTATATGTTCTGTGTAGTCCTCACTGAAACGATAATGTTTGAGCACAGATGGTATGGTACAGTTGGGAGCATGCCTAATAAACTGTAAGAAAATTAATGTGTTCAAAGTGAATAGAGTGAATATGTTATGGGGCAAATAATAACAGAAGATTTTTTTTAAATTTTGTCTCAAACTTAAAGATTGTTAGAAATGGCATGTATTAATAAAATGAGATTCTATTGCAATACATTGTTTTCTTGTTGTTGTTTTGCATTGTTCTTTTCTGAGACAGTGTCACTTTATTCTGCCTCAGCCTCGCAAGTAGCTGGGACTACAGGCAAACACTACCACGGCCAGCTAATTTTGTATTTTTAGTAGAGACTTGGTTTCACAATATTGACCAGGCTGGTCTCAAACTCCCGACCTGGTGATCCGCCTACCTTGGCCTCCCTAAGTGCTGGGATTACAGATGTGAGCCATTGTGACATGCCTGTCCTATCACAATACTTTGAATAGAGAAGCGATGTAATCTGATTTTCATTTTAACTGCATCACATACATTATTATATTAATAAATATTAAAAGAGCAAACAATAGAAGTAGGGACAAAAATTAGGAGACTACAAAAATTCAGATTAGAAATGATGGTTTGGCTCTGGGTGGTAGCACCCTGACAGATTCTTTAGATTTAGATTTGACTCAATTGTGGAGTTGGCTAAGCAACATATAGATAATTGTTTTCTGATTCTGGTGGTGAGTAAAAATGGTAGGTGCCCAGGGGCAGCAGTTGGAAAGCAAAGACAGGTATGAATCAAAAGAGAGTGTCTACAAACTGAAACCTCTGAGAACAAATTGGATCCCAGAAGAACAAACTGAAACACTTAGCACAAAATAAAGTCTACATTTAGTATTCAACAACTCCAACCTCATTAATGCATGCTTCCTCTAGAAGAAACTGACACCTTTCACCATAGAGCTACACATTTACCTGAACCAGAACTTGAAGAAGCCTAATGAGAAATTCTAAGGGAGCTGGAAGAGCTGTAGGTCTGGCTGCTGCCCCAAACCAACAAGATATGCCAGCATATCAGTGCCCTTTGTCTTCTGCAATTGCACCTGATGCTCTACACCAACTCTGAGAGTAAAATTACTGCTACTTCACTTCCACCTTTCAAAATAGCACTCACATACCACTTGTCTCCAACCCTAGCCTGTAATCATGCAGGAAGGAAATTCAGCCTGTAATTTTGCAGAAGGGAAATTCTAAGAAACTTCTTTATACATTGCTAAGTTGACACTACAAAATTACCAAAATTTATCCTTTGTCATCTTAGTCCATATATATTCTTTTAAATGTATTTAACTTTTTAAATAAATCAGAAGCAAAACCATGCTTTTACTTAACATGATGCAGCTATCTTTCATACAACTTAAATATAATAACCCTCTTTTTAAAATGTATATTATATGTTACCTCTATCTTACCCATGCAACCCTAACCTGCAACCATGCAGAAGGGAAATTCAGCCTGTAATCTGGCAGAAAGGAAATTCTAAGAAACTTCTCTCCACATTCCTATGTGGACACTAAAAAATCACCAGAATGTATCCTTTTTCAACTTAGTATCCATGTATACTTCTTCTTTCTTTTTTTTGTTTGTTTGCTTTTTGAGATAGAGTCTTACCCTGTCACCCAAGCTGGAATGCAGTGGCACAATCTTGGCTCACTACAATCTCTGCCTCCCAAATTCAAACAATTATCCTGCCTCAGCCTGCCAAGTAGCTGGGATTACAGGCTCCCACCACCACACCCAGTTAATTTTTGTATTTTTAGTAGAGATGGGGTTTCACCATGTTGGCCGGGCTCATCTTGAACTCCTGACCTTGTGATCTACCTGCCTCGGCCTCTCAAAGTGTTGAGATTACAGGCGTGAGCCATTTTAAGTGTATTTAACTTTTTTAAAAAGTCAGAAGCAAACTCGTGCTTTCACTTAACATAATGCAACTGTCTTTCATACAACTTTATAATGATACTATCTCTAAAATATGTCATATATTACCACTGTTTTATGCATCACTCTATCCACCTATCTTTGAGTGGTGGCCATCTAACTGGGTCAAAAACATCCTTTGATATTCTGGAACTTAAATACTGAAATAAATTTAGACCACTATTATGTTGTATTAGCTGATATAGGAATGGTGAAAGAGAAAATAATTGGTTGACATATGAATACATATTTATACCAAAATAAGAAATAAATACTTTATTAAAGTCTGTTTTGGCCATGGGTTACATGGGCATAGCTAGTATTTATAACTTCCACAACCTCTTGCACAATCCCTTTATTTTCTCAGCAAGAATTTAGGAAAGTAGTAATTTACTGTCTTGCGTAATTACTTAAAAAAAAAATCAAGTCCTAAAATCTCCTACCCACACTGTATTTTTTTTTTTTTTTTTAGTTTTCCACTGAATTTTATCAAAGTACATGGCTAATCTGAAAGGTTGCCTAGGAGATTCTGTGCATTACAGATATCCTATTCCTTATCTTCATTATATAACAGCAACCCAATTTTGCCTTGATTATTGAGTTAAATAGCCTTAATCAGTACAGCAACACCATTGTTTGTGTGTTAGTTCGCTGACGTGAGGAGCTGACATAGGCAGACAACAGTCCTAACTGTCATTGTAATGAAACTGATGCTATGTCTTCTGATGACAAATTGAGAATCAAGGTCTCTAGACCAAGCAGGCCCAAAGTTGGGGTGACTGAAAACAAATATTTCACTAATAAATTATCTTGAGTAATAATAACAGAAAGATTTATCTGAGGTAACTATGACTCCATCCCTTAATTCCAGACTCAGGAATTCTAAATATAGAAGACATATCACTGTATATTGGTCTATGATTCAGAGAATATGTACGTATACCCTGTTATGAGGATAAACTTCAGCCACACAAGGTGTTTCTAGCTGATAGCTTAAGTGCATATCTAAAAGGCTCATCAGGGTAGCTGTTTCAGTGTGAAGGAAATATGGTAAAACAAGAGAAGTTCATAAGCATGAGACCGTTTCCATACTTTGCTATAAAATTAGTTCTTTAACAGGAAGTAATGCTATGGAAAGTTTTCCACACCATGATGAGGAATAAGATATTAAATATGATGATTTTGTCAGAAGATTTATGAATAGGAAAGACATTTTGGTATTCAAAATAAGTGCCTATTACTATGAAAAATAATGCTATCCCTTTCCATGAGGGAATTGACCCAATGTAATCAACTTGTTACTAATATCTGGCTGATCCATCTAATAAATGATGCCATGTCTGGACTCATGTTTGATATCAGATATTGAAAATGAACCATTCAGTATTAGGTATGGCCATATATGCCCTCATGAAAAGAAATCCATGCCTTATGTATATTTTATAGGCAAATGGCACAACTGCTAATATTATAACACATCCTTAATAATACAGATTATAGCTCTCAACAAACTTTTGATTTTAAAACTATAGCTATTTCTCAGAGTTTAATAAGATTAATTTTCTACTTTTTAAAATTTCCATGTAAGATTTTCTTTTCCTACCAATGATGAAACATGAATATTTAATTAACTCTTAAGTTTCTATCTCCCTAGATGTATACACATAAACACACATTCTTCTTACCCATGGATTCAATAAAGTTATAGATTTATATCACTTTTCACTATGTATGCCATTCTAAGTAGTTAAATATTGTTTATAACTAATTCACTTAACATTTTTTGTTTGTTACAGCCTTTCTTACATAATTGTTTTTTTCTCTTGAATTATTGATTGCATTTTTATACTTGCTGACTTGAAAAATCTCCCTCTCTCTCTCTGTGCTTGTGTGTGTGTGTGTGTGTGTGTGTGTGTGTGTGTGTGTGTGTGCATAAGAGATTACAGGCAATCATGGCTCACTGCAGCCTCAAACTCCTGGGCTCAAGTGGTCCCCCTACCTCAACTTCCTGAGTGTCTGGAACTACCGTCACATGCCACCATGCCTAGCTAATTTTTAGAATTTTTTTAGAGTCTGGGGTCTCACTATGGTTCCCAGGCTGGCATAACAATTTTTACTGTAGTTTTTTTAAAATGAGTTTTTAGTAATTAAATACAATAAATTTTTTATTCTAAATAATAAAATACCTCCCAGGAGTGATTATTGAAATAATACTGGCACAACCTGGATCCTATTTCTCAGAGACAGTTTTTGCTAAAAATGTAGTGTATATATTCTTATGGAATTGTACACATGCATGTATGCATGTATAAGAAATATATATTGCTTGTATACCAAAATATGATATGATAATATTAAGTATACAAACAGAAGTAGTTCGGTGTAATGATTTATGAGTACAATTCTGGAGCCAGAATGCTTATACTTAGTTTGAAATCATAAGGTCCATTTTCTTCATATGTAAAATGAAGTACATTATAATAACTACTTGATAGCTCTGAATATACATATATACACAGAAATAATGTTTAACCAAATATCAGGATACCCTGTGATCCAGTCAAATTGTCACTTAAACTTAATTATAGTAGCTTTCTGAAATAGTACATGTTGTCTCCAAATTCTAAAGAGGAGCACCATATGTCTGCCTCATTCTCAGTGATAGAAAAGGCAATGTTCAGTAATGCTGCCCTTTACCTTGTAGAGAAATTCTTAGCACTTCTAATTACTACCTCTAATTACTGGAGTCTTACACATTTCAGCATGGGCAGGCTGAACCTTCGTTGGGTCTATCTTTCACTTCCCGGCATGCATGTTTCTTGTTAGGACATCTAGTGTACTTGTTACTTCCTGTTCTTTAGGTATAATTACAATGATATTGTGGAGCATTGCAGTGCACAAGTGTAAGTTACATGGAATGTCAAGATGATCCAGGTCCTTTTAAACTATATTGTGACAGAGCAAGACAGTTAACATAACTCTGGTATAAAATATTTAATGTGATTGCTGTCCTTATGTGCAGAGGAGCTGAATTTTATCTTCTTCGATGATAGGGATTGCAACTAATGCATTATCTAGATCAATAACCTCATAAAAAAAATTCAGAGGCTGTATTTTTTCCCCCAGTGCAGATACCATTCAAGTTGTAATGGGAACTACTGCTTAGCCAAGCTATCATTGGGGCAACGATTTGGCTAAGTTTTCTGGAGTAATTTACCACTTTGAATGGGAGTAGAGATCTGAAATAAAAGAGGAAATGATGAGCACCACTTCTCTTTTATATTCATCTTTATAGTTAAAGATGATAGAGATTTTAACTTTTAAAGCCTCTCAGCTTCACCCTTCTGTTCATTAATGGCTCTTAAATGGTTGATGGATCAAAGTTAAGAGTTATTAATTACTAGATGTACCTATTCTAATTATCTGTTGAAAAAAGTATGAGCATGCGGGTGTTTTATTTACTAAAATGCAGAAGTAAACCAGGAATCCACTTATCACGTGGTTTCCATATGCCTCCTGCCTACAAGGAAGCCCATTACTTTTCTCAGGGATCAGATTTATCTCAGAGCATCTGTTGGACAACACTGAAAAGGTTTAGATGTTTCCTTTCTCCACTGCTATGTAGATGACCATAAACCCTTTGGAAGAATTGATAAAACTATTTACTCCCATATTGGTAGTGGTGTTTCAGTGTCATTTTAGGGAAATCTAGCTTTCATGTCTATGGGCTCTGGATTTAAGAATTGCTCAAATATGTAAACACGATATGAAATCATGATTTTTCCATTTGACATCTTGATATGAGCCTTCTACTTAACATATTTTTACTTGATTTTGTTTTCTTGTTATAAGAGTTTAATGGCAACTAGGTCACTTGCTCCCTATCTCACTTCTAGGAACACCGTGGTTTGTTAGCTATCACTATAGATTCCTGTAGATAAAGATCCCTGTAACTATAGAGACTTTGGCTGCTGCTTAATATTTATTGCATATTTACCTAATTATTTTTGCCTTGCATTTGATGGTTAAATGTCAACATCTGACCTTTGTTATTCAAGAATCATCTCATTCCCATTAACATGGAAAAGCCCAGTTACATGGCTATTAATGTTAAAGTTGTCCTTTTGGGGAAATTAACCACGTAGCTAATCAAGGTATTAATTCATCACGTAGCTAATTACAAGGTATCCCATAAACTGAGGTTTTGTTGTTGTTTTGTTTTTTGTGTGGTCTCTGAACAGAGATTTCTCTTTCTAATAAAAAGGGTGATACATGCTGGTCCAAGGGTGTTAGGGCAATCTGGTGTTAAAGGTCTTCATGTGCATCCATCTAAATGTTTTCATCTGGGTCCCTGAACTCACTCTTTTCTAATCAGAGCAATAACTTTGACGTAGAAATCCAGTCATAGATAATATTGGCTTTCCTGACATATCCAGAGTGAGAGATAGCTACCCTGAGCCTATAATTATTTCTTCAAGACTTAAAAGACATTTAATGAGTGCCATTGATTGTACAATTTTTATGGTCATTACCACTCCCAAATCATTTAATTGCTAGAGCATTGATTCTCAAAAATTAGTGAGTATGAGTGTCTCCTAACTAAAATACAGATTTATGGGGCCTGAACCTCAGTTTCTCATACAGTAGGTCTGAAATAGATCTAAGAAATGGCATATGAACAAATTTCTCAGCATGGCTGATGCTTCCATTTTGGGGTTCCTCCGCATCTCAAGAAACATGTGCTGCAACTCCTATATAACTCAGGTACCTACCTTTCATTCGCACTTAGTTCCAGTTCACTAAAGGTGAAATCCTTAGATACTGAAATGCTGTACTATGACAGAGATTACCAACAATCTACTTGTCATCAGCATTGTATCCTTCTTGCCATGTAGTCATTGGGAGATATTCTCCCGGACTCTCATCGCAATTATGAGTCTGCTTACTTCAACCTCTCCTAATAACAACTCTTTAAGTTTGGTTTCCCTTGAAAGCTGAACCTATCAGAAAGTCTTAGGTACAAATGCTTTAGTAGGGAGATGACCACAGAGCCACAATAAACATATATGTGCATGTGCCTTTATAGTAGAATGATTTGTAATCCTTTGGGTATATACCCAGTAATGGGATTGCTAGGTCAAATGGTATTTCTAGTTCTAGATCCTTGAGGAATTGCCACACAGTCTTCCAAAATGGTGGAACTAATTTACACTCCCACCAACAGTGTAAAATTGTTTCTGTTTCTCCACATCCTCTCCAGAATCTGTTGTTTCCTGACTTTTTAATGATCACCATTCTAACTGGCATGAGATGGTATCTAAATGTAGTTTTGATTTGCATTTTTCTAATGACCAGTGATGATGAGCATTTTTTTTTCATATATTTGCTGGTTGCATAAATGTCTTTTTTTGAGAAGTATCTGTTCATATCCTTTGCCCACTTTTTAATGGGGTTGCTTTTTTCTTGTAAATTTATTTAAGTTCATTGTAGATCCTGGATATTAGCCCTTTGTCAAATGGATAGATTTCAAAAATTGTCTCCCATTCTGTAGGTTTCCTGTTCAATCTGATAATGGTTGCTTTTGCTGCACAGAAGCTCTTTAGTTTAATTAGATCCCATTTGTCAATTCTGGCTTTTGTTGCCATTGTTTTTGGTGTTTTAGTCATCAAGTCTGCACATGCCTATGTCCTGAATGGTATTGCCTAGATTTTCTTCTAGGGATTTTATGGTTTTAGGTCTTACATTTAAGTATTTAATCCATCTTGAGTTAATTTTTGTATAAGATTTAAGGAAGGGATTCAGTTTCATCTTTCTGCATATGGCTACGCAGTTTTCCCAACACTGTTTATTCAATAGGGAATCCTTGTCCAATTGCTTGTTTTTGTCAGGCTTGTCAAAGATCAGATGGTTTTAGATGTATAGTGTTATTTCTGAGCCCTCTGATCTGTTTCATTGGTCTATATATCTGTTTTGGTACCAGTACCATGCTATTTTTGTTACTGTAGCCTTGTAGTATATATTGAAGTCAGGTAGCATGATGCCTCCTGCTTTGTTATTTTTGCTTAGGACTGTCTTTGCTATGTGGGCTCTTTTTTGGTTCCAGATGAACTTTAAGTAGTTTTTTTTATAATTCTGTGAAGAAAGTCAATGGTAGCTTGATGGGGAAAGCATTGAATCTATAAATTACTTTGGGCAGTATGGCCATTTTCACAATATTGATTCTTCCTATCCATGAGCATGGAATGCTTTTTCATTTTGTTTTTTTGTTTGTTTGTTTTGTCCTCTCTGATTTCCTTGAGCAGTGGTTTGTAGTTCTCCTTAGAGAGGTCCTTCACATCCCTTGTAAGTTATATTTTTAGATATTTAATTCTCTTTGTAGCAATTGTGAGTGTGAGTTTGAGGGAAGGTGTTCTCTTTCTGGTTCCACAAGAGTGCATAGTTTTAAGGGCAAGAACTTCCTAACACCAAGCCCCCCTCCCATCTCTCTCCATCTGGGAGATTTAAAGGTTTATGTTTGAATTTCGTGGGTGCGGGAAGAAACTAAGAGTCAATCACTCCAGCAGAAGTTCTAAGGAACTCCTTTCATTGGCCAGGGGTCTTAGAGAAGGTGGGGGTTCCTCACAGGTTAAAAGTCCCCTTCTTCTACATCCCTTTGGACTCCATGTTTGGGTCCTCTTCCACGAACACTCCCTTTATGGAAGCCATCTTTCTTTCTCCTGGATTTCCCCTTTGGGGTCCCCTTCCGCACTCTCTCATGGAAGCCTGTCTTCTCCTCCTAAAATCTATCTCTGTCTATTCCCTAACACTCTCATGGAACTTGCTTTCCTCTCCTGGATTCCATCTTTCTGGATTCTCTCACTCAATGTGAGAGTTAGCTGTTTCTTTCTCTCTCCTTCTCCTGTTTCTCTCTCTCTCTAAATAAATCACTTTCTACAAATACTTTTGACTCTGGCATTTACTGTGCACTGCGCTGTGGTGCCCTCTCTCATTCTTGAGAGGGCAGGAGGTCAAGAACCTGGAGAAACATCCTCTCAGGGGAGCTGAGGGCACCCTGAACCCCTGATCCCCAATATTACAAGTTCATTCATGATTTGGCTGGCTGTTATTGGCGTATAGGAATGCTTGTGATTTTTGCACATTTATTTTGTATCCTGAGACTTTGCTGAAGTTGCTTATCAGCTTAAGGAGATTTTGGTCTGATATGATGGTGTTTTGTAAATATACAGTCATGTCATCTGCAGAGACAATTTGACTTCTTCTTTTCTTAATTGAATACCCTTTATTTCTTTCTTTTGCCTGATTGCCCCGTCCAGAATGTCCAATACTATGTTGAATAGGAGTGGGGAGAGAGGGCATCCTTGCCTTGTGCCAGTTTTCAAAGGGAATGCTTTCAGTTTTTGTCTATTTAGCATGATATCGGCTGTGTTTTGTCATAAATAGCTCTTATTATTTTGAGATACATTCCATCAATACTGAGTTTATTGAGCGTTTTTTGAATTTTGTTGAAGGTCTTTTCTGCACCTATTGAGATAATCATTTGTTTTTTGTTATTGGTTCTGTTTATGTGATGGATTACATTTATTGGATGTTGAACCAGCCTTGCATCCCCGGGATGAAGCAGACTTGATGGTGCAGGATAAGCTTTTTGATATGCTGCCGGATTTGGTTTGCCAGTTTTTTATTGAGGATTTTTGCATTGATGTTCATCAGGTATATTGGCCTGAAATTTTCTTTTGTTTGTCTCTGCCAGGTTTTCACATCAGGATGATACTGGCTTCATAAAATGAGTTAGGGAGGATTCCCTCTTTTTCTATTGTTTAGAATAGTTTCAGTAGTAATGTACAAGCTCCTCTTTGTACCTCTGGTAGAATTCACCTGTGAATCCATCTGGACCTGGACTTTTTTGGTTGGTAGGCTGTTAATTGCTGCCTCAATTTCAGAACTTGTTATTGGTCTATTCAGGGATTTGACTTATTCCTTGTTCAGTCTTGGGAGGGTGTATGTGTCCAGGAATTTATCAATTTCTTCTAGATTTCCTAGCTTATTTGTGTAGAAGTGTTTATAGTATTCTCTGATGATAGCATGTATTTCTGTGGGATCGGTGGTGATACCCCCTTTATCACTTTTTATTGCATCTATTTGATTCTTCTATCTTTTCTTCTTTATTAATCTGCCTAGTGGTCTGTCTTGTTTGTTGATCTTTAAAAAAAAAAAAAAAAACAGTTCCTGGATTCATTGATTTTTTTGAAGGTTTTTTCCTGTCTCCATCTTTGTCAGTTCTGCTCTGATCTTAATTATTTCTTGTCTTCTGCTAACTTTCAAATTTGTTTACTCTTGCTTCTCTAGTCCTTTTAATTGTGATGTTAGGGTGTTGATTTTACATCTTTCCTGCTTTCTTTTGTGGGCATTTAGTGCTATAATTTTTCCTCTACACACTGCTTTAAATATGTCCCAGAGATTCTGGTACATTGTGTCTTTGTTCTCATTAGTTTCAAATAACATCCTTATTTCTGTCTTAATTTTGTTATTTATCCAGTAGTCATTCAGGAGCAGGTTGTTCAGTTTCCATTTAGTTTTCTGGTTTTGAGTGAGTTTCTTAATCTTGAGTTCTAATTTGATTGCACTGTGGTCTGAGAGACTGTTTGTTATAATTTCCATTCTTCTGCATTTGCTGAGAAATGTTTTACTTCCACTTATGTGGTTAGTTTTAGAATAAGTGTGGTGTAGTGCTATGAAGAATGTATATTCTATTGATTTTAGGTGGAGAATTCTGTAGATACCTGTTAGATTCACTTGATCCAGAGCTGAGTTCAAGTCCTGGATATCCTTGTTAATTTTCTGTGTTGTTGATCTGTCTAATGTTGATATCAGTGGGGTGTTAAAGTCTCCCACTTTTATTGTGTGGAAGTCTAAGTCTATTTGTATGTCTCTGTGAACTTGCTTTATGAATCTGGATGCTCTTGTGTTGAGTGCATATATATTTAGGATAGCTAGCTCTTCTTGTTGCATGGATCCCTTTACTATTTTGTAATGCCCTTCTTTTTTCTTTTGATCTTTGATGGTTTAAAGTCTGTTTTCTTAGAGACTAGGATTGCAGCCCCTGCTTTTTTTTTTTTTTTTTTTTGCTTTCCCTTTGCTTGGTAAATATTCTTCCATCCTTCTGTTTTGAGCCTATGTGTGTCTTTGCACATGTGATGGTTCTCCTGAATACAGCATACCAATGGGTCTTGACTCTTTATCTAATTTGCAAGTCTGTGTCTTTTAATTGGGGCATATAGCCCATTTACATTTAAGGTTAATATTATTGTGCGTGAAATTGATCCTGTCATTATGATGCTAGCTGGTTATTTTACCCACTAGTTAATGGAGTTTCTTCATAGTGTCAATGGCCTTTTCATTTTGGTATGTTTTTGCAGTGTCTGTTACCAGTTGCTCCTTTCCATGTTTATTGCTTCCTTCAGGAGCTCTTGTAAGGCATGCCTAGTGGTGACAAAATCTCTCAGCATTTGCTTGTCTGTAAAGAATTTTATTTCTTTTTCACTTATGAATCTTAGTTTGGCTGGATATGAAATTCTGGTTTGAAGATTCTTTTTTAAAAAAATGTTGAATATTGGCCTCCAGTAGTCTCCTCTGGCTTGTAGGGTTTCTGCTGAGAGATCCACTATTAGTCTGATGGACTTCTGTTTGTGGGTAACCCAACCTTTCTCTCTGGCTGCTCTTAACATTTTTTCCTTTCATTTCAACCTTGGTCAATCTGACAATTTATGTCTTGGGATTGCTTTTCTTGAAGAGTATTTTTTTCTTCTCTGTATTTCCTGAATTTGAATGTTGGCCTGCCTTGCTAGGTTGGGGAAGTTCTCCTGCATACTATCCTCAAGAGTGTTTTTCAGCTTCGTTCCATTCTCTCCATCACTTTCAAGTACATCAATCAAATGTAGATTTGGTCTTTTTACATAGTCCCATGTCTCTTGGAGGTGTTTTTTCTTTTCTTTTCTTTTTTTCCCACTCTTTTTTCTCTAATCTTGTCTTCTTGCTTTATTTCATTGAGTTGATCTTTAATCTCTGATATTTATTCTGCTTGATTGATTTGGCTATTGATACTTGTATATGCTTCATAAAGTTCTCATGCAATATTTTTCAGCTCTGTTAGGTAATTTATGTTCTTCTCTTACCTGGTTCTTCTAGTTAGCAACTCATCTAACCTTTAGTCAAAGTTGTTAGCTTCCTTCCATTGGGTTAGAACATGCTCCTTTAGCTCAGAGGAGTTTGTTATTAACCACCTTCTGAAGCCTACTTCTGTCAATTCATCAAACTCATTCTCTGTCCACTTTTGCTCCCTTGCTGGCGAAGAGTTGTGATCCTTTGGAAAAGAAGAGGCATTCTGATTTTTGGAATTTTCAGCCTTTTTTGCATTGGTTTTTCCCCATCTTCATGGATTTATCTACCTTTGGTCTTTGATGTTAGTGACCTCCAGATGTGGTCTCTGAGTTGACGTCTTGTTTGTTGATGTTAATATCATTCCTTTTTGTTTGTTGGTTTTCTTTCTAACAGTCAGGACACTCTGCTCCAGGTCTGCTGGAGTTTACTGGAGGTCCACTCCAGACCCTATTTCTTTGGGTATCACCAGCACAGGATGCAGAACAGCAAAGATTGCTGCCTGTTCCTTTCTCTGGAAGCTTTATCCCAGAGGGGCATCCACCAGATGCCAGCCAGAACTCTCCTGTATAAAGTGTCTGTCAGTCCCTACTGAGTGGTATTTTCCAGTCATGATATACATGGGTCAGGAACCCACTAGAGGAGGCAGTCTGTCCCTTATCAGTGCTCAAACACTGTGCTGGGAGATCCACTGCTCCTTTCAGAGCTGTCAGGCAGGGACATTTGAGTCTGCTGAAGCTGTGCCCACAACCACCCCTTCCTTCAGGTGTTCTGTCCTTGGGAGATGGGATTTTATCTATAAGACTAGGGCTGCTGCATTTTTTTTTTTTTTCAGATGCCTTGCCTAGAGAAGATGAATCTAGACTGATTCCTCAGCTCTTGCTGAGCTGTGGTGGGCTCCACCCAGTTCAAACTTCCCAGCAGCTTTGTTTACACTGTGAGGGAAAAACCTCCTGCTCAAGCCTCAGCAATGGCAGATGCCCTTCTCCCAACCAATTTGATCATCCCAAGTCAACCTCAGAGTGCTGTGCTGGTATTTCAAGTCAGTGGATCTTAGCTTGTATCGTTCTGTGAGAGTGGGATCTGCCAAGCCAGACCACTTGGCTCGCTGGCGTCAGCCCTCCTTCCAGGGGAGTGAAGCATTCTGTCTTGCTGGCATTTCAGGTGCCACTGGGGTATGAAAAATAAATCTCCTGCCACTAGCTCGGTGTCTGCCCAAATGGTCTCCCTGTTTTTAGCTTGAAACCCAGGGCCCTGGTACCATAGATACCAGAGGGAACCTCCTGGTCTGCCAGTTGGAAAGATTGATGGAAAAGCACAGTATCTGGGCTGGAATGCACTGTTCTTCCTGGTAGAGTCTCTCATGGTTTCCCTTGGCTAGGGGAGGGAAATCTCCTGACCCCTTGTGCTTTGTGGTGAGGTGATGTTCCATCCCACTTTGGCTAGCCCTATGTGGGCTGCACCCACTGTCCCACCACTCCCAGTGAGATGAACCAGGTACTGCGTTTGGAAATACAGAAATTACCCACCTTCTGCATTGATCTCGCTGGAAGCTGCAGACCGGAGCTGTTCCTATTTGGCTATCTTGAATCATTAACCAATCATACAATTTTTTTACATGTACATATATAATGCTGTAGAAAACCAACTTTAAACTTATAATTATAGTCGTACATATGTATTGCCAGATTCTGAAAAACAACATTCTCAGAATTTTCATAGATAATATATTTTATATGAAAAATATTTTTAAGGTTTAAAAACCAAAATCAAGCTCAATATTTTAAATGACAGAACTATATAATTATAGAGACCATATAGGTAAAACAAAACAGGCCTGACCCTTTGGATTGCTGAATTAATTTGCAGTGTGTGATTTTAATATAATGTTAAGGCAGGATTTGTTAAATGCTTGATAAATAAAAATCTCTAATTAAAAAAAACTATAGAATATTTCACTAATATTTTAAAATATTGAATTGATAATATTTTGGATATGTTGGACTAAATAAAATGTATTTTAAAATAATTTCTTCTCCCTCTGGCTACACCAAAAATAATGTATTTAACTCTCACTATGCATCTATTGGATGGCATTGTTATTAAGAAAAAGCAAATTCAGAGAATATTTCTTCAGGTAGAAAGGATGATACGATAGATTAATCACACACAGTTTGCTTCATTCAAGATATATCAAAACCTATCTCTAAATTTCCATCAAATTTACAGTAGGATTCAAAGATGTTACCTAGGGATACAAATATGAGCATGTTTTGTTTCTGGACACATCTCTAAATTAACTAAACAATGTTCCTACCACACCAGTCTTCTTACTTTACATATAATCTGGCAAACATATTCTAACACTGGAAACTTTGAATTTGCTTTTATCTTCGTTTAGAATACTTTTGCCTCAGATACTCAGATATCCCCATACATTCTACATTTTATTCATGTTTCTACTTAAAAGTCGTCTTTTCAGAAATGTGACCATTTCCTTTCCTCGCCATCCTATTGAAAATTATACTCTTTATTTCATATTTTGTGCTGTATAATTATTTTTGCCATTTAGTTTTTTCATTACCTCTTTGTGTGTTTATTGCCAACGTTCCTTATTACAAAACAAATTTAGCAAGGACAGAAAATGTTTCTCTTGTTCGCTGCTGTATCTCCAGCTACATAAACAGTGACTGACATACTTTAGCACTCAATAAATGCTATAGCTAGTCCTTGCAACCTAACTGAACCTTATTAAATGAACAAAAGAATGGATAATTAAATGACCTAGAATTAAGTAAAGCAAGCTGAAAAATTACGTAAGCATCAAAATCAAATTACTGTATAGAAAAAATTTATATTTATTACACATAAAATGATCTAGGAAAATATTTTCACCAAAATGTTGCTCATATTTTATTATGGTCATGAAATTACAAATTTTTTCACTTTGATTATGCATATATTCTATCTTTTTTACAATTAATGTATTCTGTTAATTAAAAAACATTATATTTAAATTAATCTTCAAATATCTATATTTTGAAATTAATCTGAAAGAAAAATTGTTTAGCTACATTTGACATTTTTTAAACAAAGCACAAGCATAAATTGATTGTTTTAGTGGCCTTGAACATATTTAGAAAACAAACCATATTCAATGCAAATGAAGTCAGCATACATTATTCAAGATAAAATGTAATAAAAAACAATTTTTTAAAAATATCACTTTTTTTGAGAAATAGGTATAATTCAAAATCTATAAAAATCCTGGAATAAGTTTTTACATATTGTTTTTCTGTCTTCTGGGGACAGGTGATAAATATTCAGGGA
This sequence comes from Cheracebus regulus, assembly GCA_963574635.1. NCBI lineage: Eukaryota > Metazoa > Chordata > Mammalia > Primates > Pitheciidae > Cheracebus > Cheracebus regulus. The sequence goes on along the minus strand of CAUYQU010018327.1, from coordinate 65,478 downwards.
GTAAAAGGGTAATGGACATTTTATCCTTGGCCTTGAGAAGGATTTTAATATTCAAACAAAGTTTGTAATTGACTCATTATTACAAATCTAAGTCCTTTAATGTAAAAATTTACATTGTAAATATATATTGCTTGCCTGAGTGGAAAATGTTCTTGATTTTTCTAGTAGGCACAGAAGTTCTATACTTTAAAGAAAAATAAAATTATTATAATAGGAATAATTATGTCTATTAATACCACAGCTCACTTTCTTTATGGTAATAATTTGAAGGTTGATTGAGGTGTTTTATATCATTTCTTCATTTAATAAGATGAGTGAAAAAACCCACCTCATTCATAAAGCTTTTAATTTATATAAAAATAGAGTATATTTAAGAATCCCTAAGTGGCAGGATGCAAAGATGATAATATTTTCTTATTATCTCCAGTGCATATTAAATTATTTTTGATAAATTAAAATTAGGCATTTTGATTAATTCCTCTTTTCCTGGCAACATATATCCTGCTTTATTCAGGATTAAATTAGACTTTTAGAGTTTAATTAACTCATTTTAAATGCACACAACGTCTATAGCATATAATAAAAATTATGTTCATACATAGAAAACAATAGATCCCTCTGGCTTTTAGAATTTAAATAACTCAGTTGAGTTACAACTGCTTATTATTTGTGGTACAAATGCATATATCTCTTCCACTTAGAAAATCAAACATAATTATACTAAATACAGTTTGGTACTATATCTATTAAATTAAAAATTTTATTATAAATAACCAAAATGTTAGATTGTTGAATTGTACACATTTATCTTTAAGTAATTATTTGAAAAATGAATATTGTTAATTTAAATATGCCTGAACGGATACTGTTCTGATGGGTGACATATTTCTTTTAAATAAAACCTATACTAACATCATGATTGCTAATGGATCTTTAAAAAGCATATATAACTCATTTTTAATTTTATTCAGAAGGAATAAAGAATTATTAATAGCATTTTGAAACTAGAATAATTGACCCTATATTTTGAAATCCTACACCTTCCAGACAGTAGAAAAACATAATAATTAGAAATGAAAATTTAACGTACTAAACCTATAATATTTAGAATATGTTGTCTTCTAGATAACAAAGCAATGAACATAATAAATAAGAGTTTTCCTTCTCATTCTTGGTTATATGGTCTAGTTTGGAAATCAAGTGAGAAGAAAAATAAGTAAAATAATTTCAAATATGATAAGTTCTGCACATTTTAAGAAGAGAGTGCTGTGATTGTGATTTATGTTGGGAGAAGGGGGGAAACGCCTTCACTATGGAGGAAAGTCATCAGGTTTCAATGTATTTGATTGTTTAAAAATTGAAATATAATACCAAATGATCTACACATGAACTGTGAAAGGAAAACTATTAGGATTAGGATTGTTAGTTTATTTAATTTAACATGTTATATTTTTAGTTTATTTTAGTTCCTCTGTGTTTTTCTTATCATTATTCCTGGACTGAATTTCCTGAGGACAGTGGCTGTGTTCTCTTACAGCCATAAACTTGTATAGCAGCTGCATTTAGACTACCCTAGATACATGCTTATTAGGAAAAATAATTGATGAATGGCTAATTATTCCTAGACAAAAGGTCCTTTAACAGGGTTTGATTGCTAATAAAAACCTAACTTTCCTGAATACTAGTGTTTTGAAAATAAAGATTTTCTATTTTAGCTTTTATCCACTTGATTCCATAGATTATAGACTAATCAGATTCCAACCAGTTTTCACATAAACATTCTACTTAGTCAAAACATATGTAACAGTGATCATTTGTAAGTATCTAAGCAATCGTACCTCTCAGTAGACACCCTATCAGAGGGTGCCTTAAACTGATACAGCCAATTATTATTATTTCTGTTGCAACTGACCTATCTTGAAAAACTCATGATTTTCAGTTACTGATATGAGAACATGGAGGGATGTAATACACACAGAAATATGTGATTTTTTAGTATTTGCTGATGGTTACTGGAAGAGCGACATTAACACAAAATAAACTTTTGATTCTCTTTTTCATATTTGAAATCAAAACACATAAATATGAATTTCATGACTCAAAGGCAAAATTTTCCACAAAAATTATGCATTCATTTTAATTCTAATTTATGGCCTTGTATCATTAGGTTGGATTATAAATATTAATACTTTTTAATTAAAATATACCCCTGTATTCCTGTAAAACATTCCTCTACTACCCAATTAATCCTATGCCTTAAACTACTCTTTATATCATACTTAAGATTTCATACTAATTATTTACTTTCTGTTGATGTACTGAGTTCTACCTGAATTTTTTCATTGTCAAAATCTTTTGCAGGTTGAGTTTGTGTCCTTTTTTAAAATTTGAAACGTGCATAAATGTATGTTAAAGATATTACTGGTTATTATCAATTTTATATGGCATTTTTCCTCTTTCTAGCACTCATGATATGCATAACCTAATAGAAGAAATTTCTCTCCCCCCAAATTGAGAAAATTTTAACATATTGAAAGTCTTGCTAAACAGAAAATATGATTCATTTAAAAACACATAGACCACTTAGACTTATTAGAGATGTGATGAAGTGTAGGTTTTCTAGGTTTCTAGGACATTCATACCTCATTCAGTTTTACCCTGATCACCAGTAACTGTTTCCCTGCATACTTACATGAACCACACACTAGGGATCCAATTACCCCAGTTGTTTTTCAGAAGGCTTGCAAGTGTCCCAAAGAGATAGACCCTTCTATTTTAAAAATTCTATGATACAATGTTTTAAATGGCTTTGTGATTATTCCTAAAAACAGTACTTCCTCATCTTTGGGATAGAAGACTTCTGCTTTTTCCACATGTAGAATTTTGTGCATCACATTTCCTTTTTATCTCTCTAAAGTTTCAGTCATCACCTGTGTTCCCTTTACCTTTTTCTGCTCTTATAAGTCTTTGGGAGAAGAAAACGGGTTCCTTTTTTTTTTTTTTTCCTTTTGCACTGGATTGATTCTTCCCATATTGTTAAAGGATCAATTAAAATGATGGGGTAGAGAAGAATGGAAATAAATGGGGCATGAAGCGATCAGTACTTGGAGAAACCTAGCCAGAAAAGAAATTAAAAATCGGGAAACCTCACTTTTCAGCAGCCCACCTAACACTTGCTTTGAAATTTTTTGCTTTGCATTATTATTGAGCACTAGAATTTGGGGACTTGTCTTTTTTTTCTTTCCATTCAAGTTACATTGACTACCACACTTATGGGTGTACACTTCAGGGAATTTTTATAAATCTCACCTACATATTTAGGTTTTCCTTAAGTGAATTTACAACTCATTAGTTCTCCAAAGAACTTTTCCCATAGGATTCTCTGAGCTGCTGTTCTACTGAGCCAACTGCTCAGTATTCCAGTGGCCTTTGCTAATATCAATTCCCTTTGTCTGCAACTTGTTTCCTATTTCTTTCTTAACTTTTCAAGACCTCATAGATCAAGAAATAATTGCTGTCTACTACTATAGAATATTTGAGGACTTATTTCTATAAACTATGTGTTTTTCTTTACTTCTAAAAAAAAGTATTTTTGGTTTCCTTTGCCTATAGGCTGGATTACTATAAAGATAACTATGCTACACATATTTAATCATATGAGCTTGACTGACACAATTTAAGCAGCAATGGACATCTTAAAGCTGCTACTCCAATATGCTTTAATTACTAGTGCTCTTTCTCTTGGAGACTGCCTTTTTGATATAAGATAGAGCTCTCTAAAATCTCATACCTCCATGATTTTGCTCCCCAGTGAAGTTCTGTATTCTCTGTATTTGAATTCTTCCTTACTTATTATATTTTTATAACTTGTATATGATTTATTTGTTACATTTGAAACTAAGCTTTTCTATATTTTACTTGCAGGATTTATATAATCTTGAACTTTACCTTATGGATGGGAAATGACATATATGATTTCCTATTTCAGATTTTAAATCCAATCTTCCAGGAACCTATGTGATCATTTAACCTTTACCTTGAATTACTCTGGTAACAATTTTTTGGGAGAAATGTGAAGATTTTTGATACCAAGAAATAACTGTTTTCTTTCTGTGTTCTTAGTTCTCTATGGACCTTTCTCAACAGTCACCAACATATCCACAGCAAAAAAAAAAATTATTAAGACTTTCAAGACATATAGTAGAAAAACTGATGCCTTATACACAGACTGTTCTTTTTTTCCTTCTTTTTAAAATAGCTGGGTCATATATTTCTTTGTATATATATCCTGCCCTATAAATATGCCCTGTGAAATTTTCATCTTCTCTATTGTTCATAGTAAATTATAGCCAGGGCTATTACTAATATGATGTGTTCTTATTCTCGTATATTTTCATTCCCAAGATAGAAGATTTTTGGTGTTTTAAAAATACTCCTTTTTAAAAGGGCTGGGGACGGTAGTTCACACCTATAATCCAAGCACTTTGGCGGATCACCTGAGGTAGGGAGTTCGAGACCAACTTGACCAACGTGGAGAAACCCTGTCTCTACTAAAAACACAAAATTAGCAGGTTGTGGTGGTGCATGCCTGTAGTCTCAGCTAATTGTGAGGCTGAGGAAGGAGAATTGCTTGAACCTGGGAGGCGGGGTTGCAGTGTGTTGAGATCTTGCCACTGCACTCCAGCCTGGGCAACAAGAACAAAACTCCATCTCAAAATAAATAAATAAATAAAAGTAAAAATATTCATTTTTCAACTATTAACTTCCATTCATTTTCTGAAGATTTTCTTTCATCTATCTTAGTAATTATATAATTATTACACATATTAAGAAAAAGTTACTATATTATCAATTAAATATTATGTTTCTATAATGTTAAAAAGATTATGGGATTTTGGAGAGCTGGGGTTTTGAAATATAATACACTTAATGAGTAATCTTTTTTATTTTCAGAATAAATGTACAAATAATTACATATTTATATCTATGTTTGCCTTCATGTCAACATATGTAGATACACACAGGTACATTTATGAAAATATATATGATTAACTATAGATAGACATATATATGTAAGAATGTGGGCATGTATACACATATTGCCTTTTTTGAAAATATATCTGGCATAATAGCATATTCAATAAAAGTACAGGTTACGACTTCTAAATTATTTACTTGATATTAGAAGATAGGTTATACTAAAAATTGCCTGCAAAAAAAGCCCACATTTAACAGTCTCACAACTAAACATAGAAAGGTTCTATTGAACCACAATTTGCATAATACAGCTATCATAAGAAGTCTGACATTTGCATTAGTTATATAATATCAATATTTTTTATTTTTAAGTTTAAAATAGCATTGTATCAAAATATAGTCAGAGTTGTGTATTCAGACTGATAACTTGCTGGAAACCTAAATCATAGTTTATTTTTAAAGTTTGTGAGTGTTCACATCTAAGACATGTTGAATTGCTGTTTGGAGAGATTTTTATTATAGATATGGTTGAGATATCACACTTTCAGGAAAATGACCAATAAAATCTTTAGACTTTCTCACATGAAAAAAATCTGAGTTCACATTCTGAACCCTATCTTATTGGCTCTTCTCCTTTTCTTTCTAATCAAATAGATTTTTCACTTTGAGTTTTGGTCATAATGCAGTCATCACTTTAATTAATATTACAGAAATTCTACAAAATAATTTTAATTTTTGCTTTTCTATAACATAAACATTGAAGAAGTTTTTGCACAAATATGTATACATAATACATTTACTAATATGTTGCTTGGGTTATTACATCTTGAAATGGGAAAGATCATATAGATTATTCAACTCCACTTTCTCCCCCATACTATATTATTGTTAAAGAATCTTCTGTGTTTTATCAAACTATTGCCACAGAAGCATGTGCTAAAATGTTAGAGATTTAATTTAAAAATGTATTTACTACTTTATCTGTGTCCATCCATAATTATAATAGGTCCTTTGAGTTGAAGGGATCATCCTTTATTTGAAGTTGATACTTATCTGTATTTCCTTTTTTCTTACATTATTTTTAGTGTAAGACAATTATTTTTGCTCTTTAATCTCATGAATACCTATTTGCTCAAATGTAACAAATTGTCTTGTGCTATAAAATAAAATGTCTTTTATCTAATTAGCAGCTTTTATTTCTATCCTAGATTATCTGTGTTTTGAATTCTTTTAGGGGAGATACTTTCATTTCACTCTAATGTGTGTTTCATACAGTGGTATTGGATGTGGTTTAAAGGAACCAGCAGTCTTCTTTAGACAGTATAGCTATCATGTACAATATATGGTGCATGCATGAAACTAATGGTTATTTCCCTTTATCTCCCAAGTTTTTCAGTGTTCTATGCCTTTAGCATAATGAATAAACCAGCTGTTGTCATTCACTCTATAAAACAGAAAAATCACCTATAATACAAAAAACAGTAGCCAATTTGACCAAAGTTCATGTTAAAATTATTCTTAATAATTATTATCTATCATTTCTATTCAATATGGTAGTTAGAGTCAATTTTCTCTTAATTCTTGGGGCAGGTCAGTCATTTTCAAATTTTAAAACTATTCCCACACCAAATATCACCCTCTAAAGGAAATGTAAAAAAGATAAAAGAAAAATTGCATTTGATTATATTTGCTTCTAAATATAAATGAAACAGTATATGTTCTGCCAAGTTCAAAGCACAATATAATGGAAGAAGTGGTTTTTAAGATTTTATATTTAAAAAGGTAGAATTTATTGTATATGCTATTTTTATTTGATAAAAATGCATGCTTAACACCAGAAAACAAAATGATGAAGTGATTACAAAAGGTATTAATTGCAATCTGAAAGGATAGTATGATAAAAGTACAATGTTTGTGTAGTCTGTCATTTTTTTCTGAACTATAAAAGCAATTCTTTATAGCTATGCCCAAATATGATATTTTTGTAGAAAAGATGCTTTTCAATTTTCATGAACCATAAAAATATGTGCTTTTCTATCATAGAAGTGGTATTCTTTTTCTTTCATAATGTAATCCATTACTTTAAATACTCTTAAGCACTGTGTTTTCTTCCTTCTTGTACCTTCTGTTCTTGACATTCATACTGAATTCTCCTGTTCAATTCTACTAAATATAGAAATTATACACAAGGAATCATAGGGAATACACTCTTTGTTTCTACTGTTATATTATTAATAACATTTTATTATTAATATTATTATTATTAATAATTATTGGTATTTTATATATATAAATCTTGACTAAAATTGATTATTTTTAAAATTAGGTTCAAAATTATAGTTTGAGCAAAATCAATAAATTTTTAATTTTAAATGAATTTGCTATGATTTGGTGATTAGAATAACAAAGGTAATATGATACATCTGAGAGTGTCAAAATATTCTATGGCTAATGGGTGGTCTTAGGAGATCACATGAGGAAAAAGAGAATGAATTATCAAAATTACTTCATTAATATGGCTGTTATTCACAGGAAAAATAATTTTAATTATAGGTAAGAGTAAAGTAAGCTGACATTTTATAAAGCAGTAGTATCAGATTTCCTTTTTTGTGTGCATGTCAATCTATTAAAACATTTTATTGTTTAGACATCAAAGTCAAGTACTTGATCCAATGATCTATATCTTTTTCACATAAGGTCATCCAGTTATATAAACTTTTCTATTGTAATTGAATATGTGTCTAACCATTACTCATTGTAGAGTTTATATAATTTTAGCATGCCACAAAATATTACAGGTTAAATATATATATATACATATATATATATATATATATATCCTTTTAGGAATAAAATTATTTAATGGAAATCAGTTGTTTCATTAGGAGTTTTTATATGCTGTTATACTTTCCAATTTTCACATTTTTTTTTTCCTTTTCAAAGATATACAAAAACATCTTTGAGAGGCTTTAAATGAAGGTCGAATTATGTGATCAGTTTTTGTAATCCAAACTAATGCAAAAGAATAAAAACAAAATCAATTTATAACTAAGAAAATGAGTAAGTATATGTACAATTGTTAAATTGGACCTCTGTCAATTTTTGCTGATGTCCAAAAATGTGAGATGACAACTACTCTCACTTTCAATAATAAAGTTCTAGATCCACTTCCTGATGAAGAGCAAAGGCCATATCCAAGAGTCAAATCAGAGACAAACCACCAACAGTCTTGAGCCTTTTTAAAACAAGTTAACATACCTGAGAGAGAATCAAGGAATTAAGAAGAGAATTGAACTGGAAATAATTATCTATGTGTTACGAGGGTCAAATTCACTTATACATAGGAGAAGCTTGGAATGAATTCTTTTAGTCATGAGGACTCCTTAGAAAAACTTAATATGAGTTTTATGGAATTTCAGAAGCAGTGGACTACTGTAAAAATTATGCTTAAGAAAGTTTAGCCAAGAAACAGTAAAATGGTCTGTGGGTTGTAGCTGCAAACTCATTTACAGCAGCATAAAAGTCCTGTAATGCCAGCATACCACATAAGAGAATCATTCTGATGTTAATTCAGATGACATTTGCCTGGAGAGGTAAAGGGAATTCAGCAAAAATAATGTGGGCATATATATTCACATCCCAAAGAGAAAGCAGCTGTCTAGAGGTCAAATGTTGGGGATCCTCAAGGGGCTCTGAAAGATGTCCCACAACAGAATACTTTTAAACACCTTTCAAGCTCAAATTAATCACAGAACTCATAAGGTAGTCATATATTGATTTCTTAATCCTCCTTCCTTTTCTGGCTTTGTTCTGAGGGGTAAGTAAAGGCATTTGGCGTGGGAAATGTGTAGAAGTGCAAAGCACTAATTTGGACACCAGCCCCATTCCTCATTTCCATGAAAGGCTTTCAGGGTTAATTCTGAACTACAGAAAAAGAAATGTTTTCTTTTCAAAGGAAGTACAGAATTATATCTGTTTAATTAGATTGGCTATTTAATGACAATTTAATGACTTTTAAGTCATTAGAGGGTTGTCATTATCTTACTGAAGAGTTAAGTCATGAGACCTGTCTTAGATCTCATCCAGGTACTGAGGAATTAGACATCTAGCTTCATAGAAGAACATTTCTGAACAAGTAAAGGGGAAAATAATAAGGTTTTCCCTATTATTCTCTGAGTTCCACTTATTCGATGTGAAATTCCTCAAATTAAAGATGTGAATGATTCTTAAGAACTCTGTTGTTAAAGGTATTATATCTTGTCATTTTAGGTAATGCTATAATTACAACTGAAATGTTAAATTATGCTAATAATTAATATTACTGTTTTAGAGACCTATTACTGCATTGGAATTTTATAAAATTAATATATTTTTCTATATTTCTAAAAGTCTCTGAAGATTTTCTTAGCATTTTAATAATAGTTCAAGCAACTATCAATTCTAGTGCTTACATTTTCCTGTTAGAGATTTCCCAACTTAATTTTATTAATTTTAGCATATGCTATTATTTTCATAACTTTTTTCTTACACATTTTTTTCAAAATACGTTAATTTAATGAACTTAAGTCACTTGGTAGGTATTAGGCTATTAATTATCTTTGATTTATTGCTAATTTGCATGTTTTCATATGTGCAGTATTATAAGCAGAAAATCTATTTACATTATTGTAGGGAACCAGCCCTACATTGCCTGTGGGTACTCCATGTTCGGTGGTGACAAAGGAATGATAAAAAGACAGATTAAGAGAGATCGTGGGATCAGGAGGCCATCAATTATTACGTGGGAGGAAACAGTGAAGACCCGAGCTCTAATCATCCACACTATTTATTGATTACAATCACTTTGATCTGTAGGGTAGGGGTGGAGTGATGGTGGAGTGAATCATTGAGCCGGAACTGGTGTGTCATCCTGAGGATAGGTAACAGTGGTGGTTTGGGAGTTTCACAAAACAAGAACATGTGGTTATCTTTAGCTTATTATTTATGTATAGCTGGTGGAACACTGACCTTACAAGGAGCCTACAAGTTTGGCTACGTCACAGTGCTTTGAAGGGGTTTTACGTCCTTGAGCATAATGTTTATGGTAACAGAGCCTAGGTCACCCTGCACCAGAACATGAGGCATGGAGAAGCCTTCCTCCTCAGAGGCCTCTTGCGGCCTTCCACAGTTTGTTGTTCCTTGATTATATGTTACTTATAACCAATTTATGTAGGCACTCTGTAAGTCCTTTCTCCTTTGCTGCTTTCCTAACACATTATATTGCATGCTAAGTGATTAACTTGATATTTGCAGAATATACAACTGATAGTTCCAATATTGTTTAAATTGTGTCAAAATTACAATAAATATTTTACCTGAATAGAAGCTAGTTGGTTTTAATGCATTTTCCTTATGTTTTACATGCCTTTCGAATTGACTTTTAATTAATAACAACTTTATGATGTAGCCAACTCTTTTGTAATAAAGGATAAAATATGGACATTTTGAGGGAATTATTCTAATTCTATTGGTATGCAGCCAACAACTTAATCACCAAACAAATAGCTCAATTACTTTTAAATATGGCTGGAATGAATAAGTTATCTAGATAAGAAAAGGGTAATAAGGCTGAATATATAATTAGACTGCAGAGTGTCTGAAATGTATGTTAAAATAATTGTTTTGTAGTTCAGTGGAAAGCCAGTAAAATTTTGAAAGCAAGAAGTTGGCATAGTCAATGCTTAATTTTATTCTGATAAATCTCTTGGCAGTGTATGTAATTTTTAAAAATTTGAAAAGACTAGAATAAGAAGGAATATTTATAGGCCATTGAATAATATCAGAAATTCATAATATTCAGAATTTAACTAGCTAGTGGCTAGTTAAATTAAATAAAAGGGTAATTATTGTGAAGAAAGAATTGGCTAGAATCAATTTCTGATTTAAAAATATAGATTAAGAAATAAATTCTGATTGTTATGCTAGAATAATATAAATTTTATGTGTTCATGCTATCCAAAAATAATTATATACTGACAAGAGATGTGTTTAGGGACAATCTAGTGTTTGTCCTTTTTTTACTCTGAGAGTAAGCCTCATTCAACTGAATTAGCCTGTGTACTTTTCCACTCTGTGGAGCATTCTATGAAGGACTGGACATTTTTCTGTGCAACTGAGGAGAATGAGTTTTATGTCCTCTCTTATTTAGTCTGTCCTGTGCCTGCCCAGGTGTTCTGTCCTCTTGATATCTACCAGTTCACCTTGTCTCATCCCATACCATTAATTGCTGCTTTGCTGACATATATCCTTCAATTAAAATATTTTAAAGAAATACTTATCACGTTTTGTATTATCCTGTCTTTTGATGGTTCAAATAAAAATTACAAAGCAATTGAAGCCCTAAAAATGACAAATAAATAAAAAAAAACAAAATGGAGTGTCAAGCATGAGAAATATCTATACATATCTAAACACTCACATATATATTCATTTTATATATAATTATTTAAATATGAAATATAAATATAAAAACAAGTGGTCAGAAACCAATTCAAAACAATATTAACAAAGTTCATGAAGACTCTTGTTACTTCAGGTGCACTAAAAATAATAATACTTGGTTTATTTTTTTCTCTGCAAAAGGTAGAGATTAGCCTCATTTGCCTCATTGCAGACTTTGTGCATGCTAAGCCACATAATCACATGAAAATGCAGCATTTAAGCTTGACAGAATAATAAGAAAAATTTCTTTTCGTAAAACTGATTCCGAGTTTAACTCAACTTTAATAAAATAGCAAGATATAAGACCTTAGTTATTCTCACAGCAGGAATTTATGCTTGGACTGAAACCATTCATTTATGCTAAATGAAAATGTGGATGTTTCTATCTTCAAAATGATTGTGGGACTAGTCTAATGGCAAAAATTTAATAATATTTTGATATTTATGTTTGTATGTTCATTTTTATAATATTGTGTTATATTTTTATGATACACAGAAGTTTAAACATTCTAGCACAGAAATGAGGCAGGATGAAGGACCCTTCATTAAACTTTATTCACGTTTTGAATTACATAGAATCAGCATTTATGCTTTTGCATCTTTTTCTTATATTTTATAATTTATAGTTTCCTACTAATTGTATGTTTTCCTATGAATAGTCTTTCATTTTAATGACTTGGGAGATCAAATGCTAAACTACTCTCTGAGTTTTTTTTATATAAGATAACCAACATTTTCTATTCAAATATTTTCTCATAGTTTACTTTTCTTAGAAGAAACTCATTACACTGGCCAGTTTGTACAATAGTTATACATTAAATAGAATTGCCTCATTTAAAAACTATCTTTTCCATATGAATTTTTATGCTATTGTTGCATTTATTTCATTAATGTCTGCTATTTAACTTAGCTGCCTTGGTCAATTTTCTAAGGCTAATAAATATTAGCATTAACTTGACTTAGTCTACTGAGCATTATAAATGTCAAAAAATGATTTCTTCTTTTCAGTAGTTGTCTTCTTTACTGCTTTTTTTCTCCACATTCTTTCACTCCTGCAAATATATTTGAGATTCTATTTTACCATGTTTTTGCTTGACATCAAATAAAATGCACAAATACTTTATTCGTATATAAGCTCACCATTAGCAAGCTTACACAAAGCATTAAACACATTATTCACAGGTTTGTAAATTACATTTTTTAGCACAAACTATTGCTCAAACCCACTATATATTTTATAAATGGAAAAGAAATAAACAGGGTCAACTGAATCCTTTTAGCATAAAAGGTTTAAAATTCTGCCTTAAGTGGACTTATTTCTATTCATTATTTTTGGACACATATAAATATGGACAAATATAAAGAATGAGAACAAATATTTCTTTTTTGTTGAAGAATATGTTTTAGTTCTATTCATATCTGTTGAAGCATAAGAATAATAACTTGTTTAGATAACCATGTCTTATTTTGTAAAATATACATAGTAAATAAATAATTTTTTAAAATTAATTATATGTTTTTATTTCTGAGAAGTTATTATAAAAAGAAAAGCAACTAAAAAGAAATCTACTTCGGTCTTATTTTCTATTTTCTTGCTATTTTTCTAAAGATAGCTATCTACTATCACATTTCTAGAGTATCTTGTGCCCAAAGAGTGCTTGATATAATTATTGAGGGTACATCTTTTCTATATGTTTTATAATTTTGAGTGAACAAGAAATACAAAAAAGAGTGGTAGTGGTTATTTGATAATGTTATTATATAGCTATTGGTTATTACACAATATTATTATGTAGCTATTTAAGCTGTTTAACTCACAGGATAAAATAAGTAGTAGTTTTTGCGTATAGACGTTTTGACACTGGCGTTGCTCTTTAAATTAGAATAAATATTAACAGGACTATATGCATAGGGTTTGGAAGGTCTTTGAAGAAAACCACTAAAGGTTAAACAGACACAACACAGTGTGAAAATATAACATCTCAAGTACTCATGGTAATCAAGAGAAAGATGTCTTCAATTATGTTAAGTGTTAAATTATTTACTTAACACTTTGATTTCTTTATCATAAAGGACAATTATGAGGTGAGCTCCCCATTCTCCCTTTAATGATACTTAATATCCAGCTAATTCATTACTATTTCAGTAAGAAAAATTGCAAATATTTCTATAGATTACTTTGGAAATCAGTTACTACCCACACAGTGCATAAAACCATACTGAATTGGAGTTGTTCATGTCTTACAATTCAGAAATATACTAAGGAATAACATTCAGAGAGAGATACTGTGAAATGTTTTGAGGCCCAAATATTTTATTTAAGAATATTATCATATATCAAAAATTTTAAAAAATTGCTGAAAATGAATCATCTCATATCATTTGATTGACTCTTAAGAAAAAGATGACATCATTCTCCCTACTTCCTCTGCCTCCCCACTTTACCCTCACCAAAAATGCATAGATGCAAATAAATGATTTCATATATATTCCATAGAAGTATTTGATCTCATAAACACCACATATTAAATTGGAAGTAAATTGGAAGTAAAGTGTTCTGTCTTAACATATGTGGGCACAAAGGTGCTATACAGCTTTCATGTCAATAATAATAATAAAAGACAACTAATACTAAAACAATGAGGTGGATACTATAGATGTTATTCTTGAGTCTTAAGGTTTCAAGAATTAAATTTAGTTGTTTCCTTGTGGATCTAAATTAGGTCCACACATACCTTAGTCTGTGTCCTAAATTCATGCTTATTGACATGAACCTTCTTTTTAAATTGAAAATATGTACAGATATACAAGTCAGTCCTGGGCATTCTATAAATGGGTGGGGAACTTTTAGTAAAATTGCTATATAATTAGAGCAATTTTATATTAGAGCTGTATTTATATTAGAGCTCAATTTTATAATTAGAGCTGTATAATTAGAGCACAATTAGCATTATATATAGTTAATATAATCTACTTCAATTATTAGTTATTAATCAATAATGTGAATCCCAATTCTATGCAAAACACCACATGAGCATTAAGAGAAATGATAAACCCATTTGATATTTTTCATTCAGAAGTACAATGTAGGTAAATTCAGATCATGATATAACACACTATGAGTAATACAAACAAGTATTAAAGTAGGTAAGGTAATTAGAAGACATTTCAAGGGGAAGATAAGAATAATTAGTCATTTTTATAGTGCATTTTAGAAGCTGTAAATGTATTATATCGGAAGTCAGCAAACTATTACAGATCCCAGACCAAATTAACTACATCACTTATTTCTATGAATCAATCATACTGGAAAACATCCACACCTATTATATATTGTCTATGGCTGGTCTTGTACCACGGTTGCAGAGTTGAGTGATGCAACAGGAACCATATAGCCTGTATAGCCTATAATATTTGAGACCTGGATCTTTACATAAAAATTTGCCAGCTTTTGCATTATGTCATTAGAAAAATGTCATTAGGACAAATATTGAATTATTATACAAAAGAAAAAATAGAAAAGACTTTGTAGTTTGGAGAAAATAGTAGCATAAGGTGACACTCAGTCCTTTCTACTAAAAAGAACAAGAAATATTTAATAAAATAAAATAATTCAAAATCTATAAGGAAAGGTCAACCAAGAAGGGCCAGTTAACCAAATTTTTTTAAATGTGGAGCTGATATTATATGAGCTATGAAGAACAAAGTTTAGGTACTAGATCTGAGCATATATTATTATATCTAAGGATTTAGGTGTGTAAAACAATTTTGGGACAGGCAATGAAACCTACCTTTTGTTTGATATATAGGCAGAGAGTCAAGTCTGGGACCGACTTCATAAAGCTACTGGCCTTCACTGAAAAATTAATATCAATAATAATTGTGTGTGTGTGTGTGTGTGTGTGTGTGTGTGTGTGTGTGTAGAAGTCAGTAGAAAATCAAACACAGAAATAAAACATCACATAAATATAATCATGTGCATAAATGTAATGAAATATTATGGTAATTTGAGAGGCATTAAAAATTGTAAGAAAAATGGATGTAATCAAATTTAAAGCATATAAAGCCTTGAATTATTTAACAAATGGGCAAGGCCATTATTAATATTAGGCTTATTTCATATAGATGAAAATGTTGGGCCACTATGAAAAAAATATAATGTATAACTTTCTAACCAGTATAAGAAATTAACAGAAAAATAAAATTATAAATCAGACAAAAAAAGAAAAAGAAGAAAAAACAGGGAAAGGGAAAAATGTGTCAGATGTAAAGGAAAACCCTTAATAAGCACAAAATAACATGACAGGATGCAATCTAAATATAAAATAATCACAGTAACAATAAATGAATTAAAATTGCAAGCATAACCAATCTGGAGTAAAAGACATAGACAACTCACAATTTACAAAAGTCAGAGTAAAGCATAATGATGCAACAAGAATAAAAGTAAAAGAACTGATAAAACCATATGAGACAAATAACCAAAGAAACATGATTTAGCTACACCATCAACAAGAATATAAAGCAAATACAAAGTAAGTTACTTCATATAAAAAATGTTATGAGATAATAGAGTAAATAGATCACTAGTAAACTATAAAATTGCAAAATTTTGTGCCCTAATAACATAAACTACCTTTGTAACATTCAAAAATAATGAAACAATAAGAAAAAAATTAAAACATTCCTAAGCAGTGGAAAATTTTAAACACAGTTTTTACAGAGATTTCCACATTAAGATGAGATTTTCTTTTTCGGATATGGTGGCTCATGCCTGTAATTTCAACACTGGGGAGGTCAAGGTGGGTGGACTACCTGAACTTAAAAGTTTGAGCTCAAGAACAGCGTGGGAAACAAGGTGAAACTACCAAAAATACAACCGAATTAGCTGGGCTTGGTGGTACCTGCCTGTAGTGCCAGCTCCTTGGGAGGCCAAGGCAGGTGGGAGGTTGCAGTGATGCAAGATGGAGACACTGCATTTCAGTCTGGATGACAGAGAGAGACCCTGTCTCAAATAGTAATAATAATAACAATAATAATTAATTAAATAAGAAAAATGAAAAGAGACATTTTTCTTTTTTAACTAGAACATAGAACATGTGAATACCATAATTATTCATCAAATATATATATATACATGTGCCTATATAAAATAATCAGGTAATATATATTTTCAAACACACATGGAATCATTATAAACATTATATAGAACTAGGTCATGAAAATTTTTCATTAATATCAAATAATCATTATAATATAGAAAACATTTTCTAACTACATTGTTGTTAGAGTATATCAGAAATATTATTGCTCCCTACCAAATTACTCATATATGAAACTGAAAACATGTATATATATAATAAAAGAGTAAAATAATAAAGACTAACAGAAATATATGTTTTCATACACATATGCACAATTAGAATTAAAAGATGATGAAAATGTAACTTTGTTACTTATACTTTTATGCAGCTGCTTGTAACATAAAGCCAAAAATAACAGTTCATCCAAAAGAGAAGTTTACTTCTCACACACACATTAATTTAGAGCAATCCTTGGTGTTGAGACATGAAATCATCCATTACCCAAGTTTCTGTCATGTTGCATTTGCCAATATGTACTTTAATTTTACCCACCTAAAAAGGAAGAAGGATCAGGGAAAGAACGTACTGTGTTCTTTAAGGACTCTTTCCAGAAGTTGCACATAGTGCTTTCTTTTACATCCCTTGACTAGTTGTTAGTGATATTGCCACACACTCATGCAGAATTTGGGAAATGTACTCATTTTCTGGTGAGACTGGAGCCCAGTGGATACATTTAAGGTTTCTTTTACTATAGAAGATTAGGTAAACAGATACTAGAAGACAACTGATAGCTATCATAGTCACAACATGTTAAAACAGAAAGAGGCTCAATAACCCGAAATCAAAGCTTTAAAGAAGTCATTTCATCAGTAGCAGAATATATATTAAATCATTTCTCTTGAATTTATTTGCTCTATTTAAAACTGAATTGTTTTTATAATTTATTAGATATATTTCTAATAAATTTCTAATTTATTTCTAATAAATTTTATAATATATATGTTTCTTTGGAAACAAAATATATTAAATTTTAATACTTTTATTATTATACTTAAAGTTCTGGGCTACATTTGTAGAACATGCAAGTTTGTTACTGAGGTATACACGTGCCATGCTGGTTTGCTGCACCCATCAGCCCGTCGTCTGCATTAGGTATTTCTCCTGGTGCTATACTTCCCCTAGCCCTCCACCCACCATCAGGTCCTGGTGTGTGATGTTCCCCTCCCTGTATCCATGTGTTCTCATTGTTCAACTCCCACTTATAAGTGAGAACATGTTATGTCTGGTTTTCTGTTCTTGTGTTAGTTTGCTGAATCTGATGGTTTCTAGCTTCATCCATGTCCCTGCAAAGGACACGAACTCATCCTTTTTTATAGCTGCATAGTATTCCATGGTATATATGTGCCACATATGCTTTATCTTGTCTATCACTGGTGGGCATGTGGGTTGGTTCCAAGTCTTTGTTATTGTGAACAGTGCTGCAATAAACATATGTGTGCATGTGTCTTTATAGCAGAATGATTTATAATCCTTTGGGTATATATCCAGTAATAGGATTGCTGGATCAAATGGTATTTCTAATCCTAGATTTTTGAGGAATCACCACACTGTTTTCCACAATGGTTGAACTAATATACACTCCCACCAACAGTGTAAAAGCATTCCTCTCACTCCACATCCTCTCCAGCATCTGTTTCTTGACTTTTTATTGATTGCCATTCTAAATGATATGAGATGGTATATCAATGTGGTTTTTATTTGCATTTCTCTAATGACATGGGATGATGAGCATTTTCTCACATGTCTATTGGCTGCATAATTGTCTTCTTTTGAGAAGTGTCTTTTTATATCCTTTTTCCACTTTCTGATGGGGTTTTTTTTTTTCTTGTAAATTTGATTAAGTTCTTTGTATATTCTGGATATTAGACCTTTGTCAGATGGGTAGCTTGCAAAATTTTTCTTCCATTCTGTAGGTTGCCTGTTCACTCCGATGATAATTTCTTTTGCTGTGCAGAAGCTCTTTAGTTTAATTAGATCCCATTTGTCTATTTTGGCTTTTGTTGACCTTTTAGGTCTTACATTTAAGTCTTTTATCCATCAATCATCCATCTTGAGTTAATTTTTGTATAAGGTGTAAGGAAAGGATCCAGTTTCAGCTTTCTGCATGTGGCTAGCCAGTTTTCCCAACACCAATGATTGAATAGGGAATCCTTTCAACACTTCTTGCTTTTGACAGGTTTGTCAAATATCAGATGGTTGTAGATGTATGGTGTTATTTCTGAGATGTCTGTTCTGTTCCTTTGGTCTATATATTTGTTTTGCTACCAGTACCATGCTGTTTTTGTTACTGTAGCCTTGTAGTATAGTTTGAAGTCAGGTAGCATGATGACTCCAGCTTTATTTTTTTTTAAATTTTTTCTTAGGATTGTCTTTGCTATGCGGGCTCTTATTTGGTTTCATATAATATTTAAAATAGCTTTCTCAAATCTGTGAAGAAAGTCAATGGTAACTTGATAGGGAAAGCATTGAATCTATAGATTGCTTTGGGCAGTATGGCCATTTTCACAATATTGATTCTTCCTGTCCATAAGCATGGAATGTTTTTTCCATTTATTTGTGTCCTCTCTTTTTTCTTTGAACATTGGTTAATAGTTCTCCTTGAAGAGGTCCTTCACATCCTTTTAAGTTGTATTCCTAGGTATTTAATTGTCTTTGTAGCAATTGTGAATGGGTGTTCACTTATGATTTGGCTTTCTGTTATTCTATTATTAGTGTATAGGAGTGCTTGTGATTTTTGCAGATTGATTTTGTATCCTGAGACCTTGCTGAAGTTACTTATCAGCTTAAGGAGATTTTGGGCTGAAATGATGGGATTTTCCAAACATACAATTATGTGATCCTCAAACAGAGACAGTTTGACTTCCTCTCTTCTGAACTGAATACACTTTATTTTTTTCTCTTGCCTGATTGCCCTGTCCATAACTTCCAGTACTATGTTAAATAGGTTAGAGAGGATGTCCTTTTTTTGTGTGGATTTTCAAAGAGAATGCTTCCAGTTTTTATTCATTCAGTAAGATATTGGCTGTGGTTTTGTCATAAATAGCACTTATTATTTTGAGGTACGTTCCATCAATACCTCGTTTATTGAGAATTTTTAGCAAGAAGGCCTGTTGAATTTTGTCAGAGGCCTTTTCTGCATCTATTGAGATAATCATGTGGTTTTTGTCTTTGGTTCTGTGTATGTGATGGATTACGTTTAGAGATTTGCATATGTTAAACAAGCCTTGCATCCCAGGGATGAAGCCAACTTCATTGTGGTGGATAAGCTTTTTGATATGCTGTTGGATTTGGTTTGCCAGTATTTTATTGAGGATTTTTGCATCGATGTTCATGAGGGATATTGACCTGAAATTTTCTGTTTTTGTTGTGTCTCTGTCAGGTTTTGGTATCAGGATGATGTTGGCCTCATCGGATGAGTTAGAGAGGATTTCCTCTTTTTGTATTTTTTTGGAATAGTTTCAGAAGGAATGATACCAGCTTCTCCTAGTAGCTCTGGGAGATTGCAGCTGTGAATCCGTATGGGCCTGGACTTTTTTTGGTCAGTAGCCTGTTAATTGCCACCTCAATTTCAGAGCTTTTTATTGGTCTATTCAGAGATTTGACTTTTTCCTGGTTCAGTCTTGGAAGGGTGTATGTGTCCAGGAATTTATCCATTTCTTCTAGATTTTCTGTTTTATTTGCATAGAGGTGTTTATAGTGTTCTCTGATGGTAGTTTGTATTTCTGTGAGATCAGTGGTGGTATCCCCTTTATCATTTTTTATTATGTCTATTTGATTCTTCTCTCTTTTCTTCTTTTTTAGTCAGGTTAGCAGTCTATTTTGTTGATCTTTAAAAAAAAAAAACAGCTCCTGGATTCATTATTTTTTGAAGGAGTTTTCATGTCTCTATCTCCTTCAGTTCTGCTCTGATCTTATTTGTCTTCTGCTAGCTTTTGAATTTGTTTATTCTTGCTGCTCTAGTTCATTCAATTGTGATGTTAGGGTGTCTATTTTAGATCTTTCCTTCTTTCTCTTGTGGGCATTTAGTGCTATAAATTTCCCTCTACACACTGCTTTAAATGTATCCCAGAGATTCTGGTACATGGTGTCTTTGTTCTCGGTTTCAAAGAACATCTTTGTTTCTGCCTTAATTTGGTTACTTACCCAGTAGTATTCAGGAGCAGGTTGTTCAGTTTCCATGTAGTTGTGCAGTTTTTTATCTTTATTAACAGATGTAAACACAAATTGGTTTTAGACATATACAGAACAAAAAGTTCACCAGTTTCCAAATCAGTATTAAAAATAGATTGGTATTACTTAAAGTATCATCTAAATATTTAAAACAAAGTAATATTGCTTCCTAACCCTCTCCTTCCTCATCTCTCCTTATCCTTTCTCCCATGGTCATCCTCCTTATTCATCTTCACAAAAGGAGAAAAGAAGCGTTGATCGCTTTTAAAGTTAACTTAAATCTCTCCTATGTTGTGTTAAGACCTATACATAAATAAGGCCTAAGAATAAAGATTGTTTTTAACTTTTTGTGTCTAACTTCCTATTTTAAGGAATAAAATGTTGATCTTAAGAAGTATTTGTAATTAGTGCATAAACAATAGGTAATCAATACAGAAGAAAAGAATATGCTTACAAATATATAGGCATGCACATTTATGAATGAGTGTGATTATATATATAGTACATAGAGACTACACATACATGTACATATGTATATTTATTATAAATATAATATCATCTGGTGATCATGTATATCTTAGCCATGTTTTTCAAAACACTGTGATTAATGTGCTGTTAATGTGCTCACAAGTTTATTTGAAAACATACTATCTCCTAAAAATAGCCATTCAATTTAAAAGTAGTATTTTTCTCATTTTAATAACTTTTAAAATAATTTTTTCATGTTAAATTTTAATATAGGAAGTATTTCAAAATATTAAAAAAGTTTAACTGGAGGGATCATATGTACTATGAATATTTGTGACAAATTTTACTCTTTTGAGATATGTGTTAGAAAGCTGTTATTATTAGAATTTCCAAGTATAATACTTTCACTGTTATTACTTTTAGTGACACATATTATGAAAATGGAGTAGATGTAAACTGCAGGACTTGGTAAAATGAAATATTCTTAAAGAAAATCCTTGTGCTGAATTTTTTTAAATACCCTATAAAATAAAAATATAAATGTGCTGTTAATAAAGAGATACTAACTTACTATAAAATGCCTACTCACATTCAGTTTATGACTGGTTTACGCTATACCACTGAATAAACTTCATGAGTTTATCTTTTATAGTTTTATCATTACCAAATTTAACAAAAGCAGCAGCATTATCTTTGCTAACATGTGATAGAATATAAATGAAATTCAGCCCAATTCTTTCTTATTGTTGAGAACAAGATTTTAACCCCTACCATATAAGCAACACAGAATAGTCTTTAAAATTTTGGGTTATAAAATACACTTTCTGTATGTTTCAAGTCTGTAACATTAATTGAGTTATTGTAATGTTCTGAGAAAACATTTACACGTTTGTAAATGGAGCTAAGAACATACAGGAATAGGATGATGATCAAATGGAGTCATACATGCAAATCTCCTATTTAGGGTCATAGAAATAGAAAAGACTTAAATTTTAATGTATTATTATTATTAACATTCAAAACTATTAATTATGTTTTCATTTGCATTGTGTTTCTATTAATATTGATTATGGTATTATGTATACTGTTTAGGAGAACCAAAATAAAAATGAAGTTAATGCTTGGAAATAATTCAGTAGTAACATATATAACTTGTACATGTCAGTCTACAGCTTGCATTTTTATAATCTATCAAATAGGCTGTTTGATAAATATTTATTATATAGTAGACATATATAATATGATGTCTACTATATAATGAAGTTTAAGATGAATTAGAATATCCTAAAATATTGGATATATTATTATGGATTTGTTTGTAATATCAAATTTAAATTAATTTAAAGTCCCATTAAAAATATAATTATGAGGCCCAAAAAATTAAGGTACACATTTAATTAACTTTGGTGCATATGGATATAGCTGCATGACACTAAATACAGAAACCATAAAGGAAAATGCAGAGGGATAGACAGATGAAAACAAGTTAAAATTACAACTCAAGAAGGATAAAATAAAAAATAAATACAAAAATGGAATTAGTAAAATAGAAAAGTATGAAATATATTTGTATTATAAGTGATAGGAATTTACTAATAATGTAGAAACAATTCAGTGTAGAAAATGAATAACTTAGAGGAGGAGGAAGCCAATGTATGTTCAGAAAAATCACAAAAACTATCCAATAAATAAGCAAAAATAGATTTATTCTTACTAATATTCAAAGAAATACAAACTAAAGTGAGGTTACAATGTGGAACTTTTAGATTGTAAGATGATAAAGCATAGTAATAATGTTTTGAGGCCTAAGCCTCTCCTCCTCTTTCTTTTCCTCTCTCCCTCCCTCTTTCCCTTCCTCTCCTTTTCCCTCTCTCACCCTAGCTTTGTCTCTGCCAAGTGTCTCCCTCGGTGATGCTTCAGAGCAGCCCCGGAGATAGGAGGGCTATGTTAAAAGTTTTTTCACAGTTTTTAGAAAACAGGAGGGGTAAGAATAGTGGTGGGGATCTTGCACCATGCTCCTCTCCCTTCCTTCCCATCCCGCTTCCTCTTCCCACACTTCTCTGCCGCCTTGGTAATGAAATATATTTACTGTTGAAAAAAATAGCTGTTGTTGCTGCTGGTCTCTGCTCCATGATCTTTTTTTTTTTTTTTGAGACGGAGTTTTGCTCTTGTCACCCAGGCTGGAGTGCAGTGGCACAATCTCAGCTAAGGGCAGCCTCCACCTCCCGGGTTCAAGCAATTTTCCTGCCTCAGCCTTTGAGTAGCTGGGATTACAGACATGCACCACCACACTCAGCTAATTTTGTATTTTTAGTGGAGACAGAGTTTCTCCATGTTGGTCAGGCTAGTCTTGAAATCCCGACCTCAGGTGACCTGCCTGCTTCAGCTTCCCAAAGTGCTGGGATTACAGGCATGAGCCACCATGCCCGGCTTTCCGTGATCTTTTTCTAGCCAGAAAGGGGAGATTAGCATTGGAACCCAAGGACCCTTCTCTTTCCACTCATCATTTCTTCTTCCTCTGCCTCCTGCCTCCTGATGCCAGGAGCGTGAGGGTGATATATATGACTGACACCCTTCTGTTCTAAACAAACCAACAAACCACAGATACCATCAGATACAAGCCCCAAAATATTATCTTTTTTGTTTGTTTTGTTTGTTTTTATTCTGCAACTTAGCCTAAGTCCTTCCTTGTAGATGTAGACATTCCGCCCAATACCCCTTTCATCTTTCTCCTCCGAGGATGTTAGTCTCACAGGCTGTGATGAATGTATCAGAAAACCTTTGCCCCTTTATGTTCTGAACTATCTTAGATTTTGAAAGGGTCGCTGAAATTTCTTGGTCTAAAGGTGTACCTGTCAGGTGTATATAGAGATGGTGTGACTAAGGAACAATTTCTACTTTGAGAGAAAACATTTATGTGTTATCTTTGTGGTTTTGCACCTCTTTCTACACTTTGCAGACAGGATCTACCTGAATAAGTGATGTTGGTTAGTGATGAACAACCCCATTATTTTCCTGTGTGGGGTTATGGTATCACCTGTTATGTAATTTGTTTCAATCATTTATATCCTGGGAATATGACATTGATATCCAAGCCAAGGAACAATCTAAGGAATGCCTTGGACTACCAGAATCTGAAAAACGCAAGGTGTATCCTCTCTTACTATCTTCAAAGAGAGCATGGCCAAGCCATGATCTTAATTTCTGATGTCTAGTCCCAGAACTGTGAAAGAATAAATTTATATTGTTATAAGCCACCAAGTTTACAGTAACAGTAACTCTAAGAAACTAATACACATAGTAATTTCTCTTGATTAATTTTTGCTGTGTAAACAATCTACTAGATAGGTGGCAGTACATATTTGATATTTGCCTTGCTATTGCTTAAATAGCAAAAATGTAAAAGTCATGTATATGTAGGTTATAGATGATTTGTGAAACAGTATATATATCAAGAATAAAATAAATCTCTACTAATAGTCATTAAAAAAAAAGTGTGTGATTGCATAACAGATTATAATCCAACATTCACAATTGATACATTGATTTTGTTTTTCATCTAATAATAGCTACACACAAACACGTGTACACACAGACACACACATTAAATAAAAATTAAAATAATGCACAACATAAAATAGTATTGATTTTATTCTGTTTCAGTGTTAGTATTATGAGTGATCTTGATATTTTTATACATTTTATAATTGAGCAAAATTATTTTATACAGTAACCATATATTCATAATTTTTAATTCCAATTAAAGCAGCAAATATATTTTAATTTAGAAAAAAGATAAGAAATCTTATCTAAGAAATGCCTAAGTTTATTAAATTCTTCTGCTTTAGAATTCCACAGAAGATTAATGATGTAAAAAATTTGCGGTTGGTTGGTAAGACTAGGACAAATGCATGTATATTTATATTGTAATAGATTTTAAGCCTGATTTAATGAAGTTTTAATGTTATACTTCATAACACACCAGTATATCCTCTATAGTATGAAAGATAGTAATTGGAATATATGGTCCAATTCACATTCAATTAGTGATATACTATTTCATACTAAAACTGGTGCTGCTGCTAAATCATTTCATTTGCAGAATTCTAATTGGATTTCATAATGACAATTCGGAGAAATTATCTGGTAAAATTTCATAGTTATTTCTATATCTCTTTATAATAATGTTATTAATTATTGAATCTATCAACTCTGATTTCTACAAAAAGACTAGTTATTTTCATTACTTAATTGTAAGAAATAAGCTAAAACAATTATTAGTGTAATTTCACAAATGAAACATATATTTGATGACCAGATACAACATAATATGATTGACACCAATGTTAAAAAGTAATTAGTTTTCAAACATCAACTCTTTCTTACAGACATCAATAATATTGGTAGTTGCAAAAGTGGAACCAAACTTTTCAAATAAAATGTCTCAAATCTGAAATTTAAAAATGTGGTTTACAGATAATTGCATACAAAGTGTTCTAATAACATTTTAAAACAGATAGTAAACATTTTTAAATGTTTTATTTTCAAATAAATAAAATAATTTAGAAGAAATGATTCAAATATTTTTCTATTAAACATGTGTAACATCAAAAATTTCTATAACTGGCTAAATGTGAAAAAAATAAATCCAGAAACAATTATAGGAGGTTATCTGTATTGGAGGAGATTATCTGTATTTTGCAATTATATGGAAGTTTAGTGAATTAATTAGTAAATTTTTGAAGCATACGGGAATTCTTATATTAATATAAGATGATATGCAATTTTTATTACTTACCTTTTGTACAATTAAGATAGGTATTGAATAGAATAGACAGCTATAATCTTTGAAAACAGATGACATAATTTCAAGATGACATAATTTCTAAAGTATAATAGTAATGACTACTAGGACAGTGAAAAAATGTTACTTTATCAAGATTATTGATTAAAAAATAAAAATTACATTGTTTTAAGCAATGATAATGATTTTGAAAATATGCCCAATGCCATTAGTAATATTAAAAAGATTACAATGTATGCCATAGTAATCTACTTACTAATAAAAAATTCTCATATAAAGAATAATTGAAAACTATAATATTCAAAATAAAGATTAAATAGAGAAATATACAATATTTCTCAATGGAAAAATCATGTAAATAATTCCAATTAAAGGTACACTTCATTTTCTTGTGCTTTGTAGATATTGCATTTTTTTGCAAATTGAAGATTCGTGGCAGCCTTGCTTTGAGCAAATTTATTGACACCATTTTTCCAACATCATGTGTTCACTTCATATTTTGTGTGACATTTCAGTAACTCTTGCAATATGATAGGCTTTTTATTGTCATATTTGTTATGGTGACCTGTGATCAATGATCATGATGTTACTATTGTAATTTTTTGGGTACACCTCAAACCATGTCAATAAGATGACAAAGTTAATCAGTATATGTTATGTGTGTTCTGACTGCTCCACCTGCCAGCCATTTCCCCATCTCTCTCCTTCCTCAGGCTTCTCTATTCTCTGGAGCATAACAATATTAAAATTAGTCCAATTAATAACACTACAATAGCCTCTAAGTGTGTCTCTCACTTTAAATGAAAAGCTAGAAATGATTAAGTTTAACGAGGAAGGCATGTGGAAAGCTAAGATAAGCTAAAAGCTAGGCATCTTGTGCCAAACAGCTAAGTTGTGAATGCAAAGAAAAGCTCTTGAAGGAAATTTAAAGAACTATTCCAGTGAATACGCAGACGATATGGAAGCAAATGAGCCTCATTACTGACATGGAGAAGGTAAGCAGCTTAGATGGAAGTTAAATCAGTCACAACATTCTCTTAAACCAAAACCAAATACAAAGCACAGCCCTTAATTCTCTTCAAGTCTATGAAGGCTGAGAGAGGTGAGGAAGCTTCAGAAGAAAAGTTTGAAGCTAGCAGAAACTGGCTCATAAGGTTTGAGAAGTCATTTTTGGGATATGAGTGAATTAAAGGTAAAGCATCAAGTGCTAATATTGAACCCACAGCAAGTTATCCAGAAGATCTAGCTAACATCATTGATGAAGGTAGATATGCTAAACAGCCAGTTTTCAATTTCATTGAAGACAAATAGGAACAAAACAGCCTTCTATAAGAAGAAGATGCCATCTAGGACTTTCATAGCTAAAGAGGAGAAGTCAATGCCTGGATTCAAAGCTTCAAATGACAAGCTAACCCTCTTTTGAAGCTGAATGCATCTGGCGATTTTAAGTTGAAGCCAATGCTTACTTAATGTTTAAAAATTCTAGGACCCATAAGAAATATGGTAAATTTACTCTGCTTGTGCTCTATAAATATAACTGTAAAGCTTGGATGACAGCACATCTGTTTATAGCATCGTTAACTGAATGTTTTAGCCCACTGTAGAACTAATGCTCAGAAAAAAAGAAAAAAAAAAAGATTTATTTCAAAATAGTACTGCTCATTAACAATGAACCTAGTCATCCAAGGATTCTAATGGAGATGTATAAGAAGGTTAATGTTGTTTTCATACATGATAACATCACATCCATTCTTCAGCCCATGGATCATAGAGGGATGTCTACTTTCAAGTCTCGTTATTTAAGAAATAGATTTTTAAGAGCTATAGCTGCCATTGAGATTGATTCATTCATGGATCCACACAAAGTCAATGAAAACCTTCTGGAAAATAGTCACTATTCTAGATCCCATTAAGAATATTTATCATTTATTGGAGGAGACAGAAATGTGAAAATTAATAAAAGTTTGGAACAAGTTGATTCCAACTCTCATGAATGTGTTTGAGGGATTCAGCACTTCAGCCTGGGAAGTAATTGCTTGAGATGATAGAATTAGCAAGATACCTAGAATTACAAGTAGAGCTTGAAGATGTGACTGAAGTGCTGAAATCTCATAATATAAATGAAGAGTTTCTTAAGGATCAGCAAGAAAATGATTTCTTTCAATGAAATCAACTCCTGCTAAAAATGCTATGAACATTGTTGTTGAACTGAAAACAAAGGATTTGGAATATTATATACACTTAGTTGATAAAGCAGCAGCAGAGTTCCAAAGAACTGACTCCAATTCTGAAAGAACATCTGTGTATAAAATGCTATGAAACAGCTTTGCATGCTACAGAAAAATTTTTTGTGAAGGAAAGAATCAATTAATGTGGCAAACTCATTGTTTTCTTATTTTGAGAGGTTGCAACAACCACTCTGACCTTCAGCATCCACCAGCCTGATAAATCAGCATCATCAACTTGAAAGCAAGACTTTCAACCACCAAAAATAATACAGCTTATCAAAGGCTCTGATGATCATTACCACTGTTTAAAAATGAAGTATATTTAATTCAGTTATGTAAACTTTTAGGCATGATGCTATAGCAAACCTAATAGACCACAACATAGTTTTAATATGACTTTTATATGCACTGTGAAACCAAAAAACGTTAATATTACTCACTTTCTATTGGTATTATTGTTGTGTTCTGGAATGAAATCCACAATATCTCAGCTTACAAATATTTCTATGAATGCAAAACTAGTCTAAACAAAGTTTTAATAATATTTTTAACTATATGACAATTCTAAAATTTTCCTGGAAAAATAATCTCAAAAAAGCACCAAGTAATATTTTTTTAAAAATTAAGTAAGTTTCTTTATCTAAAATGAAAATATAGATTGATAGAAAATTCAAATGCATACATGCTACTTTAAAATATAGTAAAGATAGCCTTTCATATCAATAAAGAATAAATAAATACTACATCAAAAACACCATTAAATAGAGGGACAGCAAAGAACACATTACAAAAATATACAACATATGTTGAAGAAAAGCATAATATTTTTTTAATTCTTTAACCAGCAATAGATAAAAATGTATCCTTATGAATAAATAAAAATAATGCAAAAGGAAATTAATGAAACTTTAACTTTTCAAGTTGTGTCAATTTCTAAAATATTAATAAAACGACAGTATCAAACATCATCAAGGACCATGGTGAAATAGGAATTGCATGTACTGTTTGTGGGACTGTATATCAGAAGAAAATTCTGGAAGACCATTTCACAATGTATATTGGAAATTGTAAGCTATGTATTTTCACTTACAAAAATTTATTTCATAAAGTGAAAATTGACTGTATACTTATTTAACTTGATGCTTATTGGTCAATATATTTAAAAGATGAATATGTCCAAAACGGGGAATATTGGTTAAAAATAAATTTAAGTTAAATGTATATGACAATCAGTTACATGATAGTCATAAAATAATGCTCAGTGAAAATGATTGTAAAGTTTTTAACAATACATAGAGATACAAACTGTGCTTTTAATATATAAACTTCTAGCTTATATCTTTATTTACAAAGTCCATATATATAGAAGTGCTTCAAAGAGAGACTGTATGTCTTAGTCTGTAAATATTGTATATAAAAGACATAAAAGAATAAAAAATAAAATAGTTTTGCTAGAAAGGGAAGTGATAATCTTTTTTTCTTACTATATTAAAATATCTCTTTATCAAAGATATTCAGTACATGAACTAAACACTCAAACAAATGGATGTAAAAGGAACTACACAACTCTCCACTCAAAAACAACAGAATATACATTCTTCTTATTACCACATGGCACATACTCTAAAATTGAGCACATAGTCAGACATAAAACAATCTTAATTAAATTAAAAAAAAACAACCATACTCTCAGACCACAGAGCAATAAAAATATAAATCAATACTAAGAAAATTACTCAAAACCATAAAATTTCATGAAAATTAAGCAAACTATTCCTGAATGACATTTGAGTAAACATTAAAACTAAGGCAAAATCAAGAAATTATTTCAAACTAATGAGAACAAAGATGCAATATACCAGAATCTCTAGGACACACCTAAGATAGTGTTAAGAGGAAAGTTTATAGCACTAAATGCCCACATTAAAAAATCAGAATATCTCAAATTAACAATCTAACATCACACATAGAAAAACTAGAAAAACAAAAGTAAACCTACCCCAAAGCAAGCAGAAGATAAGAAATAACCAAAATCAGAGCTAATGGAAATTGAAACACACACACACACACAAATACAAGAAGTCAGCCATTCCAATAGCTTTTCTTTAAAAGAATGAGTAACATAGATAGCCCTCTAACTAGACTAACAATAAAGAAAAAAAAAAGAGAAGATCCAAATAAACACCATCAGAAATGACAAAGGTGACATTATTACTGACCCCACAGAAATACAAGAAGAAATCAGAGAACTCCTAGGAACACCTCTATCCACGCAAAGTAGAGAACCTATAAGAAATGTATAAATATTTAGAATCATACAGCCTCCCAAGTTGAAACAAAAAGAAACTGATTCCCTGAAAAGACCAAAAAAAGAGTTATGGAATTGAATCAGTAATTTAAAGCCTACCAACCAGAAAAAGCCCATGACTGGACAGATTCACACTGAATTCTACCAGATGTATAAAGAAGAGCTAGTATCATTCTTATTGACACTATCCAAAAACTTTAGCAGGAGAAACTCCTCTCTAACCCATTCTATGAGGCCAACACTATCAAAACCAGGGAGAGACAAAAACCAGGGAGAGACAGAACATAAAAAAGAAAATTTCAGGCCAATATCCTGATAAACATAGATGCAAAACTTTTCAAAAAAAAAAAAAACACCAAAAAACAAAAAACAAGCAAGCTGAAACCAGCTGCACATCCAAAAGCTCTTCATCATGGTCAGGGAGGCTTTATTCCTGGGATATAAGTTTGGTTCAACATATGCAAAGCAATAACTGTGATTCATGATATAAACAGAAATAAAAACAAAAACTTCATGATTATCTCAATAGATGCAGAAAAGACTTTCAAAAAATTCAACATCTCTTTATATTAGAAACACTCAACAAATTAGACATTGAGGTAAGATACTTCAAAATAAAAAGGTCTATCTATGAAAAATCCACAGCAAACATCATACTGAATATGCAAAAGCTTGGGGCAGCCCCCCTGTCAACTAGAATAAGACAAGAATGCCCTCTCTTACATAGTACTAGAAGTTCTAGCCAGAGCAATCCATCAATAGAAAGAAATAAAAGGCATCCAAATCAGTAGACAGAAAGTCAGCCTATCACTTTTGCAGATGATATGATTCTATACCTAGAAAACCTCATAGTCTCTGCCTGAAAAACCTTTATAATTTGATCAACTTTAGCAAAATTTCAGAATATAAAAGCAATGTACAAAAATCAACAGCGTGCCCTTACACCAACAATGTCCAAACTGAGAGCCAAATTAAAAATTCCCATTTTTAATTTGTGAATCCCATTCACAATATGAATCCCATCCACAATAGCCACACACACATACACACACAATACCTAGGAATATAGCTAACCAAGAGATGTGAAGGACCTCTTCAAGGAAAACTACAAACCACTGCTCCAGTAAATCAAAGATGACACAAACAAATCAAAAAACTTACCATTCTCATGGATAGGAAAAATAAATATTGTTAAAATGGCCATACAGCCCAAATAAATTTAAAGATTCAATGTTATTTCTACCAAACTGCAAATAGTATTCTTGAAAGAATTAGAAATGAAAACTATTTTAAAATCAGATGAACTTAAAAATTAATAAAACTATAGAACAAAAAAAATTCATGTGAAACAACAACAAAAATCCCAAATAGCCAAGATAATCTTTAGCAAAAGGAACAAAACTGTAGTCATCATGTTACTGGACTTCAAACTATACTACAGTAACCAAAACAGCATGGTACTTGTACAAACAGAGACACAGACAAAGAAAACAGAACACAGAGCTCAGAAATAATGCCACACCCCCACCCATCTCATACTTACTATTCACATGTAAAATTTACTTATTTGAGGTGAACATTGACTTACACTCACAGAATAACATTAAAATAATAAACTGCTTTATTTTAATTATTAGGTATGATTAAAACATAAGATAATAAAATTAAGTTCAGTATGCCATTAGATTCACTTCTGGCATGGTAAGTGATGGCAGAGTTTAGATATATGTAAGTTTTGCTACTAATCCAATATGCATGCTTGAAGTAGTTTCTTTCTCTATGATGGTTATAAAAATAGACTTTGGATTGAGAATTAAAGCATTTTAAACCTAATAAATTGCCATAGAATTACCATTTTTCTTGAAAAATTTTGGTAATGAGACTGTTGAAAGAAGAACAAAATCTTAGAAAATATAGCATAGAAATAGTAAACATATTTTTACTTCTCTCTATCCTATTACTCTGATTTTCTTTTTTTAAAATCTTCCGTTTAGGCATAGCATACTTTTTAGACTAACTCTTGAACAAAGTGAAAGGTTAGAATGTATGTTTGTGTGTGTGTGTGTATCCATGGTTGTAATTTAAGACTATTTTGAGTAGATAAATTACTGATCTGGAAAATGTAAGTGACCCAGATTGCTGCAGGGAATCCTGTCTGCTGCCATTAACCTTTCCCTCCATAATGAAAAACTATGAGTAAAGAAAGCTTCTCACAGCAGGTTGTGACCACTATCTATGATTGTACAAAGGATTATAACGAGAGTGATACAATAGATAAAATGAGGCAGAAAATCTGTATCAGAAAGCTGAAAATTAAATATCAAATATTTCTATTTATTTAAAGAATAATTGAAATTAAGATTTAGCCTCACCTTTTAAATTTTATTTATTACTGCATATGCAGAATAATTACCATACCTATACAATCTCTAATAAGGCTCATCCAAAACCAGTTTTAAATATTGTGAAAATAAATATGTGACAATGAATATGATAGTTTAACTGGAACAAATATAATGTGAAACAGTATTATTAAGAAAATACTTCAGCATGGTCTATACAAATTTACATTCTAAAACACAGCACTATAAAATCTTTTGATGTTTAATTGATACATAAGAGAACTCTTTTTATGGCAATGAAACTTTTAAATATCAAGGTAGATTGAATTCCTTACTGATTCTCTGATTTTGTAAGTGCTATTTAAAAACTTTATATTTTTATTAATTTATTTGAACCCCTTCAATATACAGAATTTTCTTAGTATTTAATTCAATATTAAGAATAAATATAATTTGACTGTTCTTATAAAGAAGAATAAAACTTACTGCCATAATTATAGGAGTTTTTCTGAGTATCTGAGACTCTGAGAAAGGAAGTCAACCTTTTTGTGAAGGCCACTGAACCAATTTATAGCCAACCAGCCATCCAAAAAATTTGATAGATCTGGTTTTATTTATGAAGTGAAAGAAGATAGAGCTTCCCTTATTTTTAACACATTCTTAAAACATGACAAGAAATTTTTATTTACAATGTGACTAAAACTGTACACTTCTGAGATTATATATCATGCATGCTAATTTTCCTCTGTTTTATCTATTCAATGGTTAAATATATTTCTTTAAACATTATAATAACGCATGAAACTGGAATCATTAAAACAAAAATAAATATGATTTCTAGTGTAACCATTTTATCCAGATAATAATTCACATTTCTAATAACTTTTATATCAACTTGTCAAGATAAACATAAGAATTCTATTCATATAATCATATTTGAGGTATGGATCCTCAAAGATAAGTTTTTAGAAAACTCTCATTTTACAGATACAAAAAATAGAGGTTGCAAGCACTTTAATAACTTAAGGATGATTTCACAGTTAATGCAAAGTCAAGACTACAAGCCAAAGATTGACTTTTAATTATTCTATTATATCCACTAGTATTTTAGTGTCTACATTTGAAACAACAAAAATTGAATCTTTTCATTGGTTTAAAATGTAGCAAAAAACAACAATATAGCAACTATGAATATTCTATTCACATTTTCAATATTAATGTTTTTAACCATTGTCTTCCCAAATGAAGTTATTTGATTCATTACATACTTAGTTCAAATTGACTTCCTCCAATCCCTCTAACATATAAGAATTTAGAATCGGTAAACACAAATCGCCATAGATTGGCACATGTGTTTTGCATATAGAATTTTTATTGTAGCTATATATATATATATAACATATATATAATATTATATATATATATACAAACACACTACTGTATATATTGTGGGTATATATAACTCTTTCCAAATATTTCCATAAACTAAGTACCTCTTAAGCAGTAACTTTCCATTACCCTTTCTTTAGATGCTGTAAATCTTTCATCTACTTTTTGTTTTTATGTATATTCCTTTTCTAGATATTATGTGCCCTATTTGTCTTTTTGATTTGGCTGATACTACACATATTGTTTTAGAAGTCTATCCATATTATACTATGCAAGAGAACTTTAATCTTTTTGTGACTAATCATCCAATGTGCGTGTATACTATATTTGGTTGTTACTCTATTGATGGACATGTGTGCTTTTTCACCTTTTGTATATTTTGAACAATTTCACAATAAACATTTACATATAAAAGTGTGCTTAAACCCCCCCTTTTTTATTTTAGGGGGTATAAACCTAGAATTAATATTTCTAGTTCACATGGTAATTCCATGCTTAATTTTTTGAAGAATTGCCAAACTGTTTTCTATATTGGCTACACCACTTTACATTCCTACCAGCAATGGTCTCTTGAAATTTTTCCAACAATTCTTAATTTATATTATTATTATTATTGCCAACATCCTAGTACATGTGATGTATTATCTCATTGTGACTTTGATTTGCATTACTCTGATGACTAATTATATTAAACATCATTTTATATGGAAACTATTTTAATTATTTTTGAAGAAATATCAATTCAACTCATCTGCCTTTTTTTAAACTTGGGTTATATTTTTTATTAAGTTGTAGAAGTTATGGATATTCTGACTATTAAATCTTCATCAGATATAAAGTATGCAAGTATTTTGTCATAATACTGATTACATGTTTCACATGTAGTTTTAATGTGTTTTAAATAAAGTAATTCATAAAAAATTTTCTTTTAAAAAATAACATATTGTAAAGGACTGCCAAAGTAGCAGTAAAATACATTAAATTTGCAAGCTACTATGAGTGTTAGAGAATTACTGATGAGGGTACAAGTTGTGTTTGATAATTGTTCTTCAGTTTCCTTTTGTTAAAGAAAGGTAGATTGGTATTCAACTACTCTAATAAATAGCATGAGTCATGATTATCCTTTTTTATTCATGAAAACATTGCTTAAAGAAAGACATGCTCAAAAAGTACACTTTCTTCATTTGCAAGAAAATCCTGGCAAAAGCATTAAGCTGGTAATAAAAACTACCTTAGTTAATGTGATGACTGATATGTTAGAAATTATTACAAGAAACATTATGGTAAACCAACAACATTATGGTAAACAAACAACATATTATTGTGAACAAACATTCTCATAAAAGGAATTTGGAAGAAATAAATTGTATTCCAGTGAACAGTTTGCAAAACATGGAAATTTAGTCTTTGGTGTAAAATGAAAATCTGTTCCAGAGAAAAAATAGAAGGTTCAGGTTTTCTAGAAAAATTTCTATCCCAGATTCCCAGTAAGGTTTTAAATCCAAATGAAGGCTTCAGAGTGACACTCCTAAGTTCTGATTGGTTGATAGAGCTGAATTCTGACTGGCTGGGGCAAATGAGCACTGATTGGTTGGTTCCCAAGCCTCAAACCAGAAATCCCTATCAGATTTTTTTTTTTTCAGAGCACAACAGGAACCGGTTTGGATTCCTTGTAGAAAGGAAGGTCTTATGGTACATTTACAACATGTCTGAAAACATGTGACTACTCTCTACCTGAAACATGACCACCGCGTTCTGTTTTAACTTTAAGCACCTTAGTTAGCCACGTAAGTACTCCAATTTGTTTGTTGGCTGGAGTGTGCTTTAAAATGGTAAACATTAAAAAATATCACATTGAATCAGTACTGTGGCCATGAATCACTTGCTGTTAATATTTAGCAGAAGGTGTTAGTCAGAACTGAGAAATTAAGAAACAAAAGGCATAAATTAAAAAGATGAAACAAAATATTCACTACCTGTATTTGTATATTAACAAGTATCCTATCCAGAGCATTCTAAAAATTTAAATATTTTTACCACCTTAATGTTCTTTTGTAATTATATGAAGTAAATATATTCTATGCAAAACTACACTCTGTTCCAAGAATAGATTTGCTAATCTAGAATAATAAAAATATGTGTTTTACTATAAACACATTGTCACAACAGCTCAGTTTCACGGGAACTTTGGGAGAGTGATTTTGAAACAAAAAATCTGTGAATTGATTCAACCATACAGTAAGAATATTAATATCTTCTCTGTTCTTCAGGTGACTAAGTCATTTGGGAAAGTTAACTAATTTATTTAGTAATATAGAAATAATATAGAGTCAAAAATAATTAAAATTAGAAACAAACCTAATTCTATCCATAACCAGTACTTTTAGAATTGTATTATTTTGTAACAATTGAGGAGGACATAACACAGGTTTTCAAATATAATAATAGCTTATTGAAGATTTTTTACAACAGAAAAAAGGCATAAAATAGATTTATACATATATTATGATAACTTGTTTACATGTTTTAAGCTACAAAGTTACTGAGCTTGTTATTTTAAGTGTAATATTACTAGGTGTTTTGATATTTCAGAAAGTGAAATTGAGTAACATATTAAGGGACAGGGTGAATGCATTATGAGTATGTAAGTGTATTTATAATTGATTAGTTTTGCTTATACCAATGATGAGGATGAGTATTAGTGAACCACTTTCCTATTTAAGTTTTGTTATGTATATATTCATTCTTCTTTGACACATGCAAGTATTTTTTTAGGCACAAGTGGCTGATGCATATATACTATGATTAAAAATCTTTTATATGCATAACTACCAAATAGTTTGCTTATAGATTTTTTTTCTGTAAAAATATGTTCTGAAAATCAAGTACACAGAATTGCGAGACAAACTCTGCCTTAAAGCACTTACATATCCCTGACAGCCGTGTACAAGGAAACAAAAGAATGAAAACCAAAAAGAACAACAAAAAATGCATCCATAAGTTACATAAAAACTGTTTTTTAACGTGTGAATATTTAGCTTGAAGCAGAACATGAAGTAAAAATAAGGTCGGTAACATTGTTTGAGAAAAGCACATTCAAGACGTGAGAATTCAAATAAAAATAAAGAAGGAAAGATTCTAACCAGTCATATTTTGTTCCTTGCCTCACTGGCTACTACTTAATGTTATTTGGATCTCAGGATTTGGAAGGTTGCATCATTGAAGCCTGTAACTGGCCACCCTGGGAACCTCCTAATTCTGATGATGTGCTATTTCATCAAACACAAAAGAGGAGTTGTCACCCAGTGAAAATGAAACACTGACCAAAGAAAATAACAGATAATCAAAGGAGACTAGAAGAGAATACAATGTCCTTTTCTAATAGCATTCGAATTGAACTGTGTTCTTCCTCTATATCTTATTTCAATTTAAAATATATATATTGAGACTTCAATTTCAGTGTGAGAACAGTTTCTCTCACTCATTTTTAAAAAGAAAACAAGTATAATTAGCAATCTTTTTATAGTAGTAATCAGCGATAATCTCCTGAAGGACTATGCAGGAGTCTTCCAGGAGATTATAGCTGATCACCATTACAAAATAATAAAATAATTATTTTTGTTTTAGTAAAATAATTTATAGTTGCCACTGCTGTAGCTGAACCTCAGCCATTTACAGACAATCCTTATCTCCTGCCTTTAAAATTTATTCTAGATTCTTCCCATTCTTGATGGTAAAGCTTTTTATCGTTCTGATGTGGTGGTTACATGTGCTGTAGTTCTCTGTAGACATTACTGAATGTGGAGTTTTTTGCCCAGTAAATCCTCTGGCTTCTATATTCATCACTGTTTCTAATGTGTTAAAGCACTCCAAAATCTTTGTGGTAATCAGGCTAAGCCATTCTAACAAGTAACTCTCTGTGACTTCTTGGTCAAAGAAGATATATCACTAAAATCCAGTTGGTAGTCACAAAATAAGTTTAAATGAAACCTTATTGTGTCCATTGAAGAAAATGCTCCCCCAAACTAGCCAGAGTCCAAGTTAGAAGAAATAGTAAACACAAATGCAAATGACTAGAAGAAGGGCCTCTGCTAACTCTACCCTGAGATTCACATGTTTTGGACATAGAGATAATGTTGTGTGAATCAGTTATTCATTCAAGAGATATTCTGAATTCTAGAAGGCATGCCCTAGCTTCACCAAGAGATGGCGGTACCTTAGCTTAGACTTTAAATGTATGTTCCAAATCACTAAGTCAATTGCTTTTAGTTGATGGGGTATATAGTAAAATCAATGTGTCCTATGACCTGAATATCTTCGTGTCTCTTCTTTACTGTAAGATCAACCCATTGGTTCAAGCCAATGCTCTATGAAACGATGTCATAAAATAAGGCATCATGTAAGCCCACAGATCGTTTTACTGGTAGAGACATTATGACCAGTAAAGGTAAACTTATTCAGAGTGTATACCTGGTATTCATTCAAAATATATACCTGGTATAATAAGAAAGTACCTACTGTAACCTGGGGAGGGTACTCAGCTCCCAGTTCAGAAGAGGTTCTTAGCCTGGCTAAACCCAAAGAATGGAGAAAGGGGCCCTGGAGGTGTCATGAGTTTGCTGTTAGAGTAAATATCGTGTTCCCAAAGAGTTTTGCAGAAAAGCAATTTATTAGACAGAGAGAGAGTAATAAAGAGAACTCCCACACTGTTGTTGGAGGGTACCCAGAGAAGGAATCCCTACAGGTAGGGAGCAGCTGGAGTTTGAGCCCTTGAGTTATTCCCTCCCCATTAATGTTCTCATCCAATGAGAGGAGTTCTTTCAACTTCCTCTGGTGTGATTGATCTTTGACTCTGATTCTGCATTGGCTGCTTGGTCCACAACTCTGTGTTACAGAGCCCCTTCCTCCCAGAGATTTCTACAGGCTTTTTGGGACAAAGGAGCTTCACCTGGCTTTCTCTACCTAGCCCTTGCACAGGAAACCCAGGCAAAGAACTTTACATTTGAAATCCCTCTGGTTCCTGGATGGAGGTGTGGAGCCAGGAAACTCCTGCCTTTGAAACCACGCCCCTCGTGGACCCTGGGAGAGAAGTTCCTCACTACTGCCCAATCAAAAGTCAGAGGTATCATTTATCCACTGATAAATGATATTCAGGTATCATTTATCCACTGCCAAGTTATGGGCTAGACTTCCCATGGACATGTGTCAACCCTAGTCTATACTGCTAACAGGATGGTACTCAGTGGTGGAAGTAGAGAGAAAGCCTTACTGAAGAGAAGCCTATGTTTTTGAGCTCAAACATTGCCCACTTTTGTTTGTGAGCTGATTGTACAAGACCTGTATCTGAGGAGAATATTTTGTGCCATCCAATATAAGATTTGCCCCTTAGATTACTAGAAAGACAGATAAGACAAAAATATCTAAATGCTCTGAACCCATTCCCAGAAATCCAGCCACTTATATTTTTGTCAGACTTCCTTATCAATTTTCTATGAATTGCTGTATGCATGCTTGTGACCCACTTACCAAATCATTTATTATTTTTCAAGTCATTATAGATTATTACTTCAGTACATGTCTCTTTATATACAAAGTAGATTATGAATTATACTTATCATAGGTTTGACTACTGGAGAAACTTCCTTTTATCTCTCTTCTCTAGGATCATTTCTGAGGAAGACTGTTGCTTATCAACAGACCACTTTCATATTAAGTCAAAATATTCTGCATACCAATTTGTGAACCAGGACTAAGTTGTCTCCTCCAATCTCAATTTGTGGAAGTAACTTTTCATAAAGGCATAGATGAGATTTGAGGGGGATTAGTATTGCTAAGAAGATATAAAGCATTCTTGAATATCTGGGCCACTTGAGGAAAATTTAAGTAATTTCAATACTACTAAATGTGAGAGTAACTATCATCTAATTTACCAACAGCTATTTTGTTCCTATCATTTGCGGATAGATAAGAAATGTATCTATGAAAACCCAACTGAAGGTTCTATTTTCTAAAACTGTTTCACTACCAATTAT
This sequence comes from Cheracebus regulus, assembly GCA_963574635.1. Taxonomy (NCBI): domain Eukaryota; kingdom Metazoa; phylum Chordata; class Mammalia; order Primates; family Pitheciidae; genus Cheracebus; species Cheracebus regulus. The sequence goes on along the minus strand of CAUYQU010018327.1, from coordinate 25,136 downwards.
CTTATTCTAAGTCCTCCAAAAATAAGAATGATGATATAATTTATATTCTTATACTTTATTTGGAAGTATAATTTTAAGACAATGAGATTGAAGAAAAAGTTGGACTGAGGCAATAAAACATCTGACAGAATGCATTACATCCTAAGCAAGAAGACACAACGACTTATTTAACAGCACTTGGCACACAGCATGTGGTATATGGTGTGTCTCAAAAAAGATACAAGAAAGAATGGAAACTCAGAGTACTCTACTGAAGAAAAATATCGTTTATGTCTGTTACCTTGTCCCATTTTTTTATTGATCATGTTTTGTCTTGGAACTTTAAATTCAATCATTTAACTTCTTGGTGGCCATTCCAAATTCTAGAACCTATAATCCACAATGTAGTGTTTCATTCAGATTTAAAGAGAGAAAAAAGAAGAGAGAATACCGAGCCGGTGGAAAGGTGACTAAAAGAAAAACAAGGGGAGCCAGGGTCAAGGTGGCTGACTAGAAGCAGCAGCATTCAGAGGCTCCCATAGTAAAAATCCATAATAAGCTTGTGAATCCCTTAGCAGCAACCATTGTATCCAGGTTCTCTTATCAAAATTGACTAGAAGTCTAGCATGACCCAAGGAAAGAAGGAAGAACAGTGTTGTGTGGTGGCCCACCTGGGAACCACTAGGGGCAGGGGAATCCTCTTACCCCCGCCAAGGGAGTCAGTGAGTGAGCATGCTTCCCAGCCAGAGAAACTGTGCTTTTCCCACATAACTGTGCAGAAAGACTCCACGGGTGAACCCATGCCACTAGGGCCTAGCAACTCAGCCCCAGAATGTGCAGAATCTAGCAGTCTCTCAGCTGGAATCTGCTTAAGCCTACCAAACTCCCTGGAGGAGGGACAGCCAGCACTGGCTATGGCTGCCTGCTGTCTAATCCATTTGAGCTCCTTGGGGGAGGAGCAGGAGCCAACATAGGGACTTGCAACTGCGTAACACACTCAGCTCCCTGGATGGGGGAAAGGTGGCACACATTCTATAGCTCCAGGCTGTGCTTTTCCCCTTCTGGAGACAGGAAGGCTGGACACCTCCATCCCAAGGCTTGTCCCAACACTCCAATGCAGAAGCTGCAGCAGTCTGTGGCCAGAATGCATCTTGAGGTGTAACCCTGACCCATCTTTCCTCAGGGGGTGGGGCTTCCCTGGAGGAACTCCAATAACTCCAGGCAGAAATCAGATCTCCCTGGACCTGAGCCCCTAGAGGGAGGAGTGGATGTAGTCTCTGCAGACCAGCAGACTTGGCCTCTCTTCCTGGTAGTTCTGATGAATCTGGGCAGCAAAGATGAGTGAGTTACCCTCTAGCTAAAGCACATCCCTTCCACCAAGGAAGAAAATACTTCTTAAATGGGTCCTGCTCCACACTGATAAAAATAATTACAAGGACCTTAAACATACTAGCAAGTAAAAAAACAAAACCCCTTCAAAAAGTGAGCAACGGATATGAACAGACACTTTTGAAAAGATGACATTTATGCAGCCAAAATACATATGATAAAAAGCTGAGCATCACTAATCATCAGAGAAATGCAAATCAAAACCACAATGAGATATCTCATACCAGTTAGAATGGCGATTATTAAAAAGTCAGGAAACAACAGATGCTAGCAAGGCTGTGGAGAAATAGGAGTGCTTTTACACTGTTGGCGGGAATGTAAATTAGTTCAACCATTATGGAAGACAGTGTGGCAATTCCTCAAGAATCTAGAATCAGAAATACCATTTGACCCATGAATCCCATTACTGAGTATATCCCCTCCCAAATTTTTTTACTATAAAGATGCATGCACACATATATTTATTGCAGCATTATTTACAATAGCAAGGACATGGAACTAAATGCCCATCAATGATAGATTAGATAAAGAAAATGTGGTACATATACACCATGGAATACTATGCAGTCATACAAAGAAATGAGTTCATGTCATTTTCAGAAACATGGATGAAGCTGGAAGCCATTATCTTCAGCAAACTAACGTGGGAACAGAAAACCAAAAACAGGGAGTTGAACATTGAAAACATATGGATACCAAGAGGGAAACAACACAAACCAGGGCCTGTTAGGGATGGGGGTGGTGAGGGGCGAGAACTTAGAGGACAGGTCAATAGGTGCAGGAAACCACCGTGGCACATATGTACCTATGTAACAAACCTGCATGTTCTGCACATTTATCCCTTTTTTAAAAAAGAAGAAATAAGGGAAAAAAAGTAGTTTAAGTATTTCAATAAATAGAAGATTTGGGTACAAATATACCAATATACAAGGAGCTATGAAGCACAGTGCTATGAAGCAGGAGAGGTGACTTATCACTATAACTTGGGTCGCTTAAACTGTCGGAATTTTAATTACAGTTTCTGAAAAAGAAATAGATCCAATAAGTAGCTCTTCAGTTGTCGTTTAAATAATAAGCATCTTATTAAGTAAGGGAGTAAGGGTTGTTTCCTAAGTTTATAAATGAGGGCATTGTAACTTAGAGAAGTAGTAAGATCAAAGTCTAGATATAAATGGTAAAAGCAATACTTAAACCTATGCTCATGTGATTCTAAATTCAGTATACTGAAACACTACTGACATTAAATAATGCTATATACATGATTGAATACTGATGTTTGTATCAAATAATGTTATATATCTTACACAGAAAATCAAATTATGGCCATCTCTGTTAAAAATAAATAATCTTTTAAATAAATTATCCCACAAAAACATACACACACACACACACTTCTAGTTTTAGCTCCTGCATGTAAAGATCTTGGAAGTTATTGCTCCTGTCATATAAGATAAAAAGTGGGCCAGGCACAGTGGCTCATTCCTGTAATCCCAGCCTTTTGGGAGGCCAAGACAGGTGGATCACTTAAGGTTAGGCGTTCAAGATCAGTCTGGCCAACACAGTGGAACCTCATCTCTACTAAAAATACAAGAATTAGCTGGGTTTGGTGGCATACACCTGTAATCCCAGCTACTCAGGAGGCTAAGGTGGGAGAATCACTTGAATCCCTTGAATCTAGGAGACAGAGGTTGCAGTGAGCTGAGATGAGCACTCAGTCCTCAGCCACAATGTGAGACTTCATCTCAAAAAAAAAAAGGGGGGAGTGGGGGAATAAACTGAAAATCAATGTTCTTTTCTAGAATTATCAGAGAAATACCATTACAGGGCAAAGTGCCTCCCTGAAATTTGGAGAGAAAAATAAATACAGTGAAACCTGAGATAGCTCACCCAACTCCTCTTTAGCCATATATTAGTAAGAGCATTTAAATGGTAATTTTCATTAATTGCCAGAGGCTGAGTGTGAATTAGCTTGACAGTGAAAAATCACTTGGGAACTAGACTTAAGGGAAAACCAGACTTCTATGAGTTTTACCTCTAAAACCACATTAGCATCTTAAAGAAGAAGACATAAGAAACATTTCCCATTGCTTCAGGGATAGAATGAAAAAAAAGTAGCCATTTGGTAATAACATTATCAATTAGATAGGGCAATTAGACTATTCAGCACCATCTAGCCTTCCTGCCTTATATAAAGGAAGAAAAGGAAGGGCTAAAAATCACTTCTGAAGGTCACATCCCAGATACTCAGGTCTTTTAGGTCCTAAAAGCACTAAGATTTAATGATAAGAGCTAAGATCTTTTTCCTCCACATCAACTGATAAAAAGGCAGAGACTGAAAGTATTTTTGGTTAACAAACAAAAACAAACAATGAAACAATACTAAACTGTATTTTGTCTATCAGATACCCACTTTAAATATACAATTATTAATAGTGTAACTGGGTTTTTTCTTGGGTGCTGGTGAGGCACCCTGAGAGAATGCTCTGTGTTCTTGGCCTCCAAACTCATAAAGAATAAGCGATGGGACCACTGCAGGTGCAACATATGCTCCTACAAGTAAATATCAGACCCAATAAGTGTTGCAGATAGGTGATTTTATTTAGGTAGAGAAAAAAGAAGAGAAAGACTTCTATGAAGTGTATGGAAAGGGATTCTGGAGGGGAAATCCCAGAGTGGAAAGGGAGCTCCCACCGTGTAGGAGGGGATTCCAGAGAGCCGGAAATCTGGCATGGGTGTAGGAGCAGGGGAATTTATCCTGGGAGAAATTCCCACCTTCCCAAGTTCCTCTGGCCAATGAAGAGTTCCTTTAAGCTTCCACTGGGGTGATTGACTCTTAGTTTCTTCCCGTGCCTCTGAAATTCAAGCATATACTGTTACATCTCCTGGATGGAGAGAGATGGGAGAGGGGCATGGCACTGGGAAGTTCTTGCCCTTAAAACTACGCCCCCTCACGGACCCAGAAAGTGAACACATTCCCTCATTCCCCCCTCTGAACAGGAAAATTCAACTTCTGTTGGAATTGGGGCCTTGATCTTCTTTGACTATTTCCTGCTGAAATGGAGCATAGAAGGGGCCCTGCAGCTGAGGCTTCCTCCAGAGGGGAGCCTTCAGGAGTGCAGGTTGATCTAGAGGTCCACAATAGAGCTCAGGAGTCAAGGACATCCAGGGTTCCAGCAGCAGAATTGTGACTTTATGGTTCTATAAGAAATGCATATGACAAGGTGGTTAAAGATGTGAGGCCCAGAGTTATAAATGAGCCTAGGAGAGAACAGAGCCAGGTTTTTGAGGGTCTCTAGCCCTGTGTTTTATTGATTTATGAGTTCTGTGTTCAAAACAACACTTAACTGGTTTACAAAATAGCAGCATTTTTCCTAGAAAGAAACAGGTTCCCCTCTCTGTTGTTAGCAGATTTAGGGCCCTTTTATTTTTAAAGCTATGGCAGCTAAAGAGTTAAGCTGGTTTTCAGAGAGAGCTGCCTTTTGCAGAATTAGCCAACGTTTTTGTTGTATTTAACTTCTGAGATAGCTTATAGTAACTGAATAGAGGTAGTAATTTTCCTAATACCAGCACAAAGTTTTTCTATTATTTGAGTGACAGCTAAGTTGAGGGTTATAATCCATTAATGCCAGAATAAATTAGACTTATGAGGGGTTACTCCTCTGAGGATCTTGCTGGAAAAGCAGATGTAGATCTTCTAATGGTTCGCAGGTATATGAAGAGTCATCTCCTTGAACTTCAGGCTGTGGAGTGGAGGGTGTATGACTTTCCTCAGGAGGTATCCAAGGCTTCAGCCAAGTGTGATGAATCCATGAGTTAATTTCCACTACCTTAACTGCCATTGGGGTACACAGAATAACCAAAAATTGTCCTTTCCAGGATGGGAAGACAGGGAGAGTCTGAGGGAAGAGAATTAAGAAGAGAGGGCCTAGAGAGGGAGAGTCTGAGGGAAGAGAATTAACAAGTACCAAGCCTCCAGGGCCAGAGAGAAATACTAAGAAGGCTATGCAGTGTCCAGGAGAAAATTAACTTCCTGGACCTCTGTGGTGACCTTTACCCGGGGCTCTGTGAGGGTGACAGCTCATGCTGGCGCTTGTTCCAGGCATCATCAGTCCTGCCATTGGGTCATCTGATCAGACACCTCAGGCCCTGGGGATCTTCGGCCTCTAGGACAGGGTGCTTTCCACTGATTTCCTTGGTACAGTGGGCATGGAGGAGGTGGTGATCCATTCCTCTGGGGACAGTTTCTTATAACACTTCCCTTTAGACTGCAATGGTAACAAGCTTTGCCAGCATGACAGCTAACCTGCGCCTTCCCCTCATTTGAGCCCCTGGGGTCTGCTAGCCTGAAAGCCATGACTAAGGCTACAGCCTTTCTCTGGTCTCTCCTAATCCTTTCAGCCTGTTCCTCTTTGTCTCTATTATAAAACACCGAGGTTGCCTGGTTCAGTGATGATTCTAGACTCTGTTCTGGTCCCAAGGCCAGCCTCTGAAGCTTCCTCCTGATATCTGCTGAGGACTGAATAATAAAGTTGTTCTTCAGTATTAACTGACCCTCAACAGAGTCTGGTGACAGGGGAGTGTACTTTCTTAAAGCCCCTCACAATTGCTCAAGGAAAGCTGTTGGGTTTTCTTCCTTTCCTTGAGTTATGGTGGATATTGCATAGTTCATTGGTTTCTTCCTAATTCGCATTAATCCCTCAAGTATACAGGTCAGAAAATGCTTACGGCTGTAGTCCCCCTGTTCTGAATCTTGATCCCAGTGAGGGTCCGTGCCAGCGACTGCCTGTGTACCTGTGGGATATCTATCCTTTTCCAAATTCTCCTCCCACTGCCTGTAGGGGACAGAGTTTAGGCATCTGGGTAGCCTAAGATGCCCCAGCTGTCTCGGCCATCCCTGGCTCCTGTTGGGGTACAGGAGCCGAGGAGCCCTGGTTGTCACTGGTGGAGGTAGTTGCCACAGGGAGTCCCACATATGGAGGGAGTCCTGAGGAGGGCTGAATAGGGTATGGTGCACAGGCCTCACAGAGCTGAGGCCTATTCCTCAGGGAAAAGAAAATCTGCACATAGGGGACCTCAAACCATTTACTCTAGCTTTTACAATGCAGGACTAATTGTAGAATAGTGTCATAATCTATACTTCCCTTTGGTGGCCAGGTTTTTCCACTCAGCAGGGGCTATTTCAGTCACTCTGTGCGACAGAGAAACATGAGCCGCTTCTTCAAAAGTTGTGTGTGTCAAATTGGTCCCAATTTTCCAGTATACATTTTAATGGGGACTTGAGCTTGGAAATAGAAGTACCCATCTGAAATTGAACACAAGGGATGCCTGCATCGCCAGTTAAAAAAATTACAGCCCTTTGACCTGAGACATCCCCCAGGTAAAATGGGTACTGAAATAAAACATCTTTCAGTCAGTATACCAAAATTTTATGTGCCGAAGATGCATGATCCATCTTATCAGAGGGCTTTCCATGTACTGGATTCCAATCACAACCTACCAGCATCATGGAACTCATGCCCACAGCCTTGCATGACCTCCAGTGACCACCACGGATGCATGGAACAAAAGGAGCTATTGGGTTGGGTGGTAATAATATGAAAGATGGGTACCAATATTTCCAGCAAAGGTCAAATTTTCTCAGGCCAATTTATAAAACTGCCCTAGAAGGGTAAGCTTCTAGGGAGGGGCCATTAGAGCACACAATTCAAAGAAGCATGCCGGGCCACTGGAGACACCTTGCTTGTTCAAGTGCCTTTTTTGCCCCACTTCCTGGCAGAGGAGAACGTTTGCCACACCCCCACTCAGGGACCTGTGGCCACCATGTTGCTGGAATGATGTGTGCATCCTAGGCCACTCCCTGAGCTGCTGCCCACACAGGGACCCACGGCAGGCAGGCAAGTGCCCCAGGAGGAGTTCCCTTGTTCTGTCCCTGACAGCTGCATTCTGCAAATTCATGATGCCCCCACTAGGGATCTGAACGTGCTGGCCAGTGAGCAAGAGAACTAGCAAAAGCATTTTCCTCACAGTGCGTCCTTAAGCACTGCCGCTTTGCTCAGAGCTTCTGTGCCTGGCCTGGTCGGGACACACTTTGCCCCACCCTGCTGCCTTTCTCCCTGCCCAGCTGTGGCTTACTGCAGGGCTGGACTGTGGGTGGCCCCAGTTCCCCCTTTTGGCCAGCTAGGAGAGAAAGACCTGGGGATGGGCAGGGGGTGCATGCCCACTCCACCCTGCTGGTTCATGAGCCCAACACCTGGCCATTTCTGCACATGCCCTGTTCTACCCCTGGTATAAACAGAAAGCATTTGCTTGTTCCACCTCCCACAGGTTTTTTGCCAAGAGAAACAGCAGAGAGAGAGGGAGGGGGAGAGAAAAAGACAGCTTGGAAGAAAAGGTGTGCTTTTAGTTCTGTCTGGCCAGCACCGCTGCAGCTCGGTGCCACTCCAGTTCCCTGCAGCCCTGCCTGGCTGCAACTGCTTCAGGTGTTCTTAAAGAGACAGGAAAGAAAGCAAACAAGAAAGGGCCAATATTTTCCACGGACACTTCTGAAGTGTTTTCTCTTTGGAGCTCTCTGGAAACCCCTCCCACATGGTGGGAGCTCCCTTCCCCTCTGGGATTTCCCCTCTGGAATCCCCTTCCATACTCTTCATGGAAGTCTTTCTCTTCTCTTTTCTCTACCTAAGTAAAATCACCTTTCTGCAACACTCCTTGGGTCCGATATTTACTTTTATGAGCATATGGTGCACCTGCGGTCCCATCGATACCGTATCCCCACGATATGGTCCCATCGCTTATCCTTTAAGAAGCTGGAGACCAAGAACCCACAGCATTCTCTCAGGGGTGATGTGCCTCACCAGCACCCAAGAAAAAACCTGGTTCCAATAGTTTAAAAGTAAATAAACAAAAAGGATACACTATGCAAACATTAATTCAAAAACAGCTAAAGAGCTACATTAATTTCAGACAAAGAGCTCTTCAGAGCAAGGTAATTACCAGGTGTAAAGTGGGGCATTACTTAATGATAGAGGGATCAGTTCTCCAAAAAAAAAGTAGCAATCCTAATGTGTACATACCTAAGAACAGAGTGTCAAAATACAGGAGACAAAAACTGATAGGACTGTTGGAAGGAATAGACAAATATATTATTATAGTTGAAGATTTTAACACTCTCCTATTAGTATTGTCATATCAGGCATAAAGAAAATCAGTAAAACTATAGTAGAACTAAATAACAATACCAATTCACTAGAAGTAATTGACATTTATAGAATATTAGATTCAATAATTTAAAAGTACATATTCATCTCAAACACACATGTAGAATTCACCAAGCTGTTTATAGATCATATTCTGAGACATAAACAAAAGTTTAAGAATTAAAAAAAAATAGAAATTATACAAAGTTTGCTTGCAAAGCACAATGGAATTAAACTAGAAACCGAAAATAGAAAAATAGCTAAAATTACAAACAAGTATTATTTACATTAGCACAAACATGTAAATTCTTAGGTAATAATTCATAAAATAATGCAAAAAGTATGAAGAATAATACAAAAATCTGATAAGAGAAATAAAAATTCTCAATAAATTAATATATATTACATATTCATGGATACTAAAAGGGAGTATCAAAACGTCAGTTTTTTCCCAACTTGATTATAGATTGAACACAATTCTATCCAAAATCCAAGCATGTTGTTTTTTTGGATACTGAAAAACTAATTCTAAAGGTTTTATGGCTGGGTGTAGTAGTTTACATCTGTAATTTCAGCAATGTGGAAGGCCTACAATGGTGGATCACTTGAAGCCAGGAGTTGGAGAACAGCCTGAGCAACAATGCAAACCCCATCTCTACAAACACAAAAACAATTAAAACGATTCGCTAGGGGTGGGTGTGTGGGCCTATAGTCCCAAATACTCAGGAGACTGAGGTAGTAGGATTGTTTCATCAGCCAGGAGTTCAAGCCATTCAATATATATGTATATTCATACCTATATATTTTGTACATATTATGTGTATAAAGTAAGTTAAATATTTTATATTATTTTTTCTATAAAACAACTAAAATTGTGAAAGATATGGGTTTATTTTCTAAATTATTTTTACTACAAAGATTTATCATTCACTACAAACAATAGTTTATGTAATAAATTTGCATTAATATACAAATTTTATATTTTAAAATCAGATAGCATGGCACTTAATATGCTATATAAATTGTTTTGTTGTGGGCTTTTGCATCTATTTGTATCAGTGATATTGGTCTGCAATTTTCTTGTGATGTCCTTGACTAGCTTTGGTATCAGGGTAATGTAACCTTTGTTAATTTGAAATGTGAAAAACAAATATTTAATTCATAATATCAATAGCACTAAATTGAGGAAAAAATTTTTTAGAGGAAAGTAATAAAAAAGGATAGAGTAGTTGAAAAGCAAAATGGCAGATAGGAGGCAGAACAAACTTGAAGCTCCCACTCAGACAGAAGAGCATGTGGAGATTCATAAACTTTTGCTCTAAGATCTATCACGGGACCATATCAGGAGAACCAAAAAGTTCAGACTCTTAGAAAGAAGCAGCTTGCTGCTGCAAACTCCTTGAGACAGTTTAAAAATTTGAGTACCCAAAGTGTCAGTGGGGGAAAGTCCACCTCAGAACATATCCTCAATGGGAAACCTAAATATTCAGATCACAGGAGAAAGATTTAAACTTACCTAGAGCTTAAATGAATTTAGAGAGCCAAGCGAAATATAAAAGTAGAAGAAGCAGCAGCAGGAAGAGCCTTGTAGGCACTCTCAGTCTCCAATGAAGCCCAGGGAACTCATTTCTGACTTTATTACACATGGGTCTATGAAGACAGCTGTCAGTGGAATGGGGAAAGATCACAGGGAGGAGGAAAATCCCAGATGAACATTGTAATAATTTTAATGGAGGGCACATTTTTTGAGCAGAATCTGGGGAGCGACTGGGAGAACAGAAAGTGCAGATCCAAGTGCTGAAGCTACAGCAGGTAGGGAAGGGGTGGGGCCTGAAAGCCCTGCTTGCTTTCTCAGCAAGGATGCTTGTAGCCTGGGACAAGATTTCAGCCATACTCACTGGCTGCCTGGATATAAACTAGGTGCTGTTGATAAGATATGGTGGGAGTGAGACTGGCCTGGCTAGCTGCATGGGAGCTAAGTGGCATCTGTCACTGACAGCTTTCCCCCACTTCTCTGGTGGCCTATATGAAGAAGCAGAGGCAGCAATTATACCACTGAGAACACAACTCCATTAGTCTGATAATGACATACCCATAACACTTCCAGCAGCCACAGCATGCCTCTCACAAGGAGATTCTGAGCTTAGACCTTCCTAATTCTATCCCCACTTGATGTTCTTTCTCTACCTGGCCTGTTAGCCAAAGACAAAATATATAATCTCATGAGTGCTCTATGATCCTGCCCATCATCTGTGAAACAAAAACGGTCATCCAGGTGATATTATAGCAATGTTTTATCCCCCTGTACTAACACGGCTGATGCTTTCTTGAAATCACCACCTTTTGGCTGGAGACCAACCACCTCAAGCCATTACAGAAGTTCATAAAAGATCATCCTGCTATAAGAAAGAAAAAAAAATAGCTAATTGCACCACCTGTAACATCCTGGCTAACCAGAGTTCCTGATCTGTCTACACAACAACTTCACTGCTAGCACAGCAAGAATTCATAAAAACCAGCAAACTTAACAAAACTACAACCAATGGCCCTCATGAAGTCCATTTTACTCCCCGGCTACCTCCACTGAAGCAGGTGCTGGTATCCATAACTGAGAGACCTGAAGATGGATCATCTTACAGGACTCTGTGGAGACACTCCCCAGTACCAGCCCAGAGCAAGGTAGCTCCTCTGGGTGGCTAGACCCAGAAGAGCAATTAGAAAGCTCCAATCCGAGGGGAATGGGGAGAGCACCATACAAGGGATCGCCCGGTGTAACAAAATGATCCAAATAGCAGCCCTTGAATCCTAGATCTTTCTTCTCACATAGTCTACAAAAATGAGAATAAACCAGAAAAACAATTATTTTAATATGACAAAGCAAGGTTCCTTAACACTCCCAATACCACACGAACTCACCAACTATCAATCCAAATCAAGTAGAAATCTCTGAATTTTTAGAAAAAAAAATCAGAAGATTGACTATTAAGCTACACAATAAGGCACCAGAGAAAGATGAAATCTAACAAATAAATTTTAAAAATAATGCAGGATATAGCTGGAAAAAATCTCCAGAGATATAGACAGCATAAATAAAAAAACAACCACAACCTCTGGAAATAAAAGATACACTTAGAGAAGTGCAAAATACACTGGAAAGTTACAGCAATCAAATTCAACAGGTAGAAGAAAGACTTCAGTTTGAAGACAAGGCTTTTGAATTAACTCAATTCAACAAAGACAAAGAAGAAAGAATAATAAAAATGAACACAGTCTCCAAGAAGGTTAGGATTATGTTAAATAACCAAACATAAAAATAATTTCTGTTACTGCAGAAGAAGAGAAATGTAAAAGCTTAGAAAACTTATTTGAGGGAATAATTAAGAAAACTTCCTTGGCCTTTCTTGAGATCTAGACATCCAAATACAAGAAGCCCAAAGATCACCCAGGAAATTCATTTCAAAAAGATCATCACCTAGGCACATACTTCAAGACAAAGGCACAAAATCAAGACAAAGAAAACAGTCTTAAGACCTGTGAGGAAAAAGCATTAGGTATCCTATAAAAGAAAACCATTCAAATTAATGACAGATTTTTCAGCAGAAACCCTACAAGCCTAAAGAGATTAGGGTCTTATCCTTAGCCCTGTTAAACAAAACCATTATTAGCCAAGAATTTTCTATCACATGAAACTAATCTTTATAAATAAAGGAAAGACAAAGGTTTTTTGTTTGTTTGTTTTTTTCAGAAAAACAAATGCTGAGAGAATTTGCCAGTACATTGCAGCACTATGAGAATTGCTGAAATAAACAAATAAAAAACTTCTAAATCTTGAAACAAAAATTCAAAACACACCAAAATAGTGTCTTCTTATAGCATGAACCTCAAAGAATCTATAAAACAAAACACAATAAATTAATTAAAAAGAGCACAGATTATTTAGGAAATAATAGCACACTGAATAGAATAGTACCTCAAATCTCAATACTAATGTTGAATGTAAATGGCCTAAATACTCCACAGAAAAGACACAGAATGTCCAAGTGGGTAAGAATTCAGGAATCAAGTATCTGTTGCCTTCAAGAGACTCACCAAACACATAAAAACTTACATAAACTTAGGTTAAAGGGGTGGAAAATTATATTCCATGCAAATGGACACCAAGAGTGAACAGGAATAGCTAATTTTTTTTTTTATCAGACTTTAGAGCAACAACAGTTTAAAAAGGCAAAGTGGGACATTTTACAATGATAAAAGGACTAGTCCAACAGAAAAAATCACAATCCTAAATCTATACACACCTAAAACTGGAACTTACAAATTTATAAAAAAAATTGCTACCAGACTTAACAAATGAGATAGATGACAATACAATGATTGTGGGATACTTCAGTATTCCACTGACAGCACTAGACAGTTCATCAAGACAGAAAGTTAACAAAACAACAATGGACCATAGAACAAATAAACTTGGCAAATATTTGCAGACCATTCTACCCAACAAAAAGTAGATGAGACATTCTCCAAGATAGACCATATGATAGGCCACAAAACAAGTTTAAATAAATTTAAGGAAATCAAAATTATATCAAGTACTTCTCAGACAATAGTGAAATATAATTGGATGTAAACTCCAAAAGAAACCATCTGATATGGATTGGCTTTCCCCCCACCCAAATCTCATTTTGAATTGTTGCTCCCATAATTCCCACATGTTGTGAGAGGGATCCAGCAGGAGATAATTGAATCATGGGGGTGTGTCTTTTCCATGCTATTCTCAGGATAATGAATAGCTCTCACAGGATCTAATGGTTATATAAAGCAGAATTGCTCTGAACAAGTTCTTTTTTCTTGTCTGCCTTCATATGACACGTGCCTTCTTCCATGATTGTGAGGCCTCCCCAGCCTCATGGAACTGTGAGTCCATTAAACTACTTTCTTTTGTAAATTGCCAAATCTCATGTATGTCTTTATCTACAGCATGAAAATGAACTAATACAGTAAATTGGTACCCATAGAGTGGGGCACTGCTGAATGGATAGATACTCAAAAATGTGGAAGTTGGAACTGGGTAAAAGGCAGAGATTAGAACAGTTTGGAAGAGAGGAGTCAGAAAAAGACAGAAAAATATGGGAAAGTTTGAAACTCCCTAAAGATCTGATAAATGGCTTTGACAAAACTGCTGATAATAATATGGACAATGAAATCCAGGCTGAGGAGGTCTCAGATAGAAATGAGGAATGTATTGGAAACTGGAGCAAAGGTGACTCTTGTTATGTTTTAGCAAAGAGACTGTCAGCATTTTGCCTTTGCCCTAGAGATTTGTGAAACATTTAACTTGAGAGAAACGATTTAGGGTATCTGGTGTAAGGAATTTTTAAGCAGCAAAGCATTCAAGAGGTGGCGTGGGTGATACTAAAGATATTCAGTTTCAAAAGGAAACATAGCATAAAAGTTTGAAAAATTTTCAGTCTGACAATACATAGAATGGAAAAATCCATCTTCTGTAGAGAAATTCAAGCCTGCTGTAGAAATTAGCGTAAATACAGAGGAGTGGAATGATAATCATCAGGACAATTATGAAAATGCCTCCAGGGCATGTCAGAGACCTCCACAGCAGCCCCTTCCATTACAGACCTGGAAGCCTAAAAAGATAAAATGGTTTCTTGAGCAAGGCCCAGGGTCCCTCTGCTGTGTGCAGTCTATAGACTTGGTGTCCTAGATCCCAGCTGCTCCAGCAGTGACTGAAAAGGCCAAAGTATAGCTCAGGCCATGGCTTCAGAGGTGTGAGTCCAAAGCCTTGGCAGATTCCTTGTGGTTGTAAGCCTGTCATTGCACAAAAGTCAAGAATTGAGGTTTCCAAACTTCTGCCTAGATTTTAGAGGCTGTTTGGAAATGCCTGGATGTTCAGGCAGATGTTTGGTGCAGGGACAGGGTGCTTACTGACAACTTCTGCTAGGGCAGTGAGGAAGAAAAATGTGGGGTGAGCACACCCTCACAGAGTCCCCACTGGGGTGCTGCCTAGTGAAGCTGTGAGAAGAGAACCACTGTCCTCTAGACCCCAGAATGGTAGATCACCTGCATTATACACCTAGAAAAGCTGCAAATTCTCGATGCTTGCTCATGAATGCAGCCAGGAAGGAGGCTGTACTCTTCAAACCCACAGGGGAAGAGCTGCCCAAGGTCACGGGAACACACCACTTGCATCATAACACGCATCAGCATGGATATGAGACATGGAGTCAAAGATTATCTTAGAGCTTTAAAAGTTGATTGCCCTGCTGGATTTCAGACTTGCATTGGAGCTTTTAGCCTCTCTGTTTTGGTCAAATTATCCCATCTGGAATGGCTGTGCTTACCCAATTCTTATACCCCCATTGTATCTTGGAAGTCACTAGCTTATTTTGATTTTACAGGCTCATAGGTGGAAGGGACTTGGCTCATCTTGGATGAGACTTTGAATTGTGCAGTTTTAAGCTAATGCTGAAATGAATTAAAACTTCAGGGGACTGTTGAGAAGGCATAATTGGTTTTGAAATGCGAGGACATTAGATTTGGAAGGGGCCAGGACAGAACAATACAGTTTAACTGTGTTCCTACCCAAATCTCATCTTGAATTATAGCTCCCATAGTTTCCACATATTGTAGGAGAAGCCCAGTGGAAGATAATTGAATCATGGGCGGGGCTTTTCTATGCTGTTCTTGAGATAATGAATACGTCTCATGACATCTGATGGTTTTAAAAAGGGAAGTTTCCCTGTACAAGTACTCTTCTCTTGTCTAACACCATGTGAGATGTGTCTTTCACCTTTTACCATGATTATCAGGCCTCTCCAGCTTTGTGGAACTGTGAGTCAATTTAACCTCTTTCTTTTGTAAATTGCCCGGTCTTGTTATGTCTTTATCTGCAGGATGAAAATGGACTAGTGCACCCTCAAAGCCATGCAAATACATGGGAATTAAATAATCTGTTTCTGAATGATTGTTAGGTCAACAATGAAATCAAGAAGGAAATTTTTAAAAAATATTTGAACTGAATGATAATGGTGACACAATCTATCAAAATCTCTGGGATACAGCAATAGCAATGTTCAATGGAAAGTTCATAGCATTAAATGCCTACATCAAAAGATCTGGAAAAGCACAAATAGCAATCTAAAATCATACATCAAAGAATTAGAGAAAAGAATAAACCAAGTCCAAATCCAGCAGAATAAAAAGAATAACCAAGATCAGAGTAGAACTAAATGAAATTAAAATAAATAAACAAAAAACTATACAAGATAAATAAAACAAAAAGCTGGTTCTTTGAAAGATGAACAAAATTGAAAGACCATTAGTGAGATTAATCAAGAAAAGAAGAGAGAAGATTCAAATAATCTCAGTTAGACATGAAATAGGAAATATTACAACTGATATCACAGAAATACAAAAGATTATTCAAACCTACTTTGAATACCTTTATATGCACAAACTAGAAAACCTGGAGAAGATGGATAAATTCCTGGATATATACAATTTATCTAGATTAAACTAGGAAGAAATTGAAACTCTGAACAGACCAATAACAAGCAGCAAGATTGAAATGGTAATAAAAGAAAATGCCAATAAAAAAAATATCTAGGACCAGGTTGATTCATAGCTAAATTCTATCAGATGTTCAAAGAGGAATTGACATTAATTATATTAAAAGTATTCCAAAAGTAAAAGAGGAAATTCTCCCTAAATCATTCTATGAAACAGTATCATCCTAATACCAAAACCAGAAAAAGACACAACAGCAACAAAAAAGAAAATTACAGACCAATATTTCTGATGAACATAGATGAAAAATCCTCAACAAAATACTAGCCAACAGAATCCAACAGCATATCAAAAAGGTAATTCACCATGATCATGTCAGTTTCATACCCAGTGATGCAGGGAAGACTTAACATACACAAGTCAATAAATGTGATAAATCACATTAACAGAATTAAAAACAAAACTTACATGATTATCTCAATAGATACAGAAACTCTCTTGACAATGTCCAGCATTCCTTTATGACTAAAACCCTCAGCAAAACTGGCATAGAAGGGATATACCTTAAGATAATAAAAGATATGTATGACAAAGCCACAGCCAACATTAGAGTGAACAGGGAAAAGTTGAAAGCATTCCCCCTGAGAACTAGAATACAACAAGGATGAAAACTTTCACCACTTCAATATAGTATTGGAAGTTGTAGTCAGAGCAATCAGACAAGATAAAGAAATCAAGGGCATCCAAATATCTAAAGAGGAAATCAAACTGTTGCTGTTCACTGATGATATAATCATATAAATAGAAAACCCTAAATACTCATCCAAAAAGTTCCTAGAACTGATAAATGATTCAGTAAAGTTACAGGATATAAAATCAATATATGCAAATCAGTAGCACTGCTATACACCAATAGTGACCAACTGAGCATTAAATCAGGAACTGCAATCATTTTACAATAGATGCAAACAAATAAAATACTGAGGGATATACCTAAGGAGGTGAAGGATCACCATAAAGAAAACCACAAAACACTGCTGGAAGAAATTATAGATGACACAAACAAATGAAACACATTCCATGCTCATGCATGGATAGTGTATTAGTTTGTTTTCACACTGCTGATAAAAACATACTTGAGACTGGACAATTTATAAAAGGAAAAGGTTTGATTGAACTTATAGTTAAGCGGCTGGAGAAGCCTAACAATCACTGTGGAAGGTAAGAAGGAGCAAGTCACATTTTACATAGATGGCAGCAGGCAAAGAGAGAGATCTTGTTTAGGGAGACTTCCATTTTTCAAATTCATCAGATCTTGTGAGAATTATTCACTATCACAAGAACAGCATGAGAAAGACCTGTCCCCATGATTCAGTTTCCTCCCATCGGGTCCCTCTCACAGCATGTGGAAATTCATGATGAGATTTGGGTGGGGACACAGCCAAACCATATCAAGTAGAATCAATATTGTGAAAATGACTGTACTATCAAAAACAATTTACAAACTCAGTGAAATTCACATCAAAATTCTACCATCATTCCTCACAGAACTAGAAAAAAAAATCCTAAAATTAATTTAGAATCGAAAAAGGGGCCCGATAACAAAAGCAATACTAAGCAAAAATAACAAATCTGGAGGCATTACATTATCCAACTTCAAACTATAATACAAGGCTATCGTCATGGAAACAGCATGGTACTGGTATAATATTGAGCACATAGACCAATGAAGCAGAATAGAGAACTGAGAAATACAGGAAAACACTTACAGTCAACTGATTGCCAACAAAGCAAACAAAAACGTAAAGTGGGGAAAGGACGTCTTATTCAACAAATGGTGCTGGGGTAATTGGCAGGCCACATGCATAAGAATGAAACTGAATGCTCATCTCTCATCTTATAAAAAATCCATCCAAGATGGATCAAAGACTTAAATCTAGGACACTAAACCACAAAAATTCTCGATTATAATATTGGAAACACCCTTCTAAACATCGGCTGAGGCAAAGACTTCATGACCAAGAACACTGAAGCAAATGCAACAAAAACAAAGATAAATAGACGGGACTTAATTAAACTAAAAAGCTTCTGGAAAGCAAAAGAAATAATCAGCAGGGTAAACAGAAAACCCACAGAATGGGAGAAAATCTTTGCAAACTATGCATCCAACAAAGTACTAATATCTAGAATTTACAAGGAACTCAAATAAATCAGCAAGAAAAGAAAATACCATCAAAAAGTAGGTTAAGGACATGAATAGACAATTCTCAAAAGAAGATATACAAATGACCACCAAATGTGAAAAAAAAGTGCTCAACATCACTAATTGCCAGGGAAACACAAATCAAAACAATAATGCAGTACCACTTTACTCCCACAAAAAATGGCCACAGTTTAAAAATCAAAAAATTATAGATGCTAGCATTGATGTGGTGAAAAAGGAACTTTTACACTCTTGGTGGGAATGTAAACTATTACAACCACTATAGAAGACAATGAGGAGATTCCTTAAAAAACTAAAAGTAGATTTACCATTTGATTTAGGAAGCCCACTCCTATGTATCTATGCAGAGCAAAAGAAGTTACTACATGGAAAAAACACTTGCATACACATGTTTATAGCAGCACAATTAGCAATTGCAAAAATATTGAACCCTCCCAAATGCCAATCAATCAATGAGTGGATGAAGAAAATGTGATATGTATATACTATGAAATATTATTCAGCCATAAAAAGAAACAAAATAATGGCATTCTCAGCCAGCTGGATGGAGATAGAGACCATTATTCTAAGTGTAGCAACTCTGTAATGGAAAACCAAATGTAGTATGTTCACATTTATTTATATGGGAGCTAAACTATGAGGACACAAAGCCATAAGAATGATACAATGGACTTTGGGTACTCAGGGGGAAGGATGGGAGGCAAATGAGGTATAAAAGATGACACACTGAGTATACTGTAACTGCTCAGGTGATGGGCTCACCAAAATCTTGGATGTCACCACTAAAGAACTTATTCATGTAAGCAAACACAAGCTTTTTCCCAAAATCCTATTGAAATGAATAAATAAATAAAGAACTATAATTGAAATTAAAATAATCAGTTGATTCCAGGACTGAAACAGAGAAAATCCTAGGTAAACCATGAATATGGTGTGAGAAAGTAAGAAGATATTCAAAAGAAGGTGGGAACATTTTGAAAGAACACAGGAGCCAATGGAACACAGTAGCCAATCAGACTTATGGTCCTAATAACCAAAGCTGAATCAATTTAGGCAACAAATAATGATGGCATTAAATTTTAACTAATAAAATAAAATATTTAGATGTATATATTGATATAAATAATTGAGTAAATAAATAGGAGAAGGAAAAAAGGATAAGGTAAAATATATGGTAGGCATATTCTTACTCTAGTTAGAGTAACTATTACAAAAAAAAAATAATACATTCTTATAAGAATATGAAGGGGAACTCTTATACACTGTACAGTCATTACAGAACATAGTGTGAAGATTCCTCAAAAAACTAAACATAGAAATACCATATAATCCTGCATTGCCACAACTAGATTTATATAAAAAAAATCAGTGTGTTGAAGAGACATCTATACCTTCATGTTTACTGCAGCACTATTCACAATAGCCAAGACATGGAATCAACCTAAGTGTCCATCTGCTGTTAAATGGGTAAAGAAAATATACTATATATCCACAGTGGAATGTTATTCAGCCATAAGAAACAATGAAATCCTGTCACTCCTGGCAACATAGATGAACCTGCAGGACATTATGTTAAGTGAAATAAACTAGACACAGAAAGACAAATGCTAATTTTTTCACACTCATATGTGGGAGCTAATAAAGTTGATCTCCTAGAGGTAAAGAGGAGAATAGTGGTTACCAGAGCCTGGAAAGAGTTGGGGGAGTGATTAAGAAGATGTTGGTTGCTGGGTACAAACACACAATTTGATAAAAGCAATAAGTTCTAGTGATCTATAGCTCAGTAAAATTATTACAGATAATGAGAATTTATTGTATGTTTCAGAATAACTAGAAGAGAGAAAAGTGATTATTTCCAACAAAAAGAAATAAAAAATGTTTGAGTTGATGACTATTGCAAATACTCTGATTTGCTTTACTATACATTGTATACATATATTGAAATATAACTTGTACCCCATAAATATGTGAATTATTATGCATCAGTTAATTTTTTCAAACATTTAATTTTTAAAATATGATAAAAGCATGCCAAATTATGCTTTAATATTGTTGAACATTGTTGAAAACAATATGTCTAATACTCAAACTTTACATTTTGTGTAACAAGTTACCTCTTAGTTACATGTAGCTTAACTAAATTAATTATGGTTGTGATTAATGAATGACATCCAGTTTGACACTGAAGCAAAAAGCAGAAGGACAATGGGTTCTCTAAACTCATAGGTAGGGACGATCATGAGAAAACAAACTCTAGCAATAGTAAGAAGTCTTGGGACAGCATTAAGCCTTCCAAGGTCTGTGGAATAAACATTAAATTTATTTATAAATGTAAAGATCAGTATGATCTCAGGCAACTTATATTGATGAGCCTGAAAAATGAAAGGAACCACATTAGTGAACCAGAGACTATGAGGAAGTAAGAGGTCTCTCATTTTGCTTTTAAAATTTTAAGTGGCAGCCTTTAGCTTTTCATGTATTTAAAATAAATCAAACTTACAGCATATAAAGTGTATAATAAAATGTATATTTACATATATTAGATTTGGAAATACAGAGACATGTATTTAAATGTTAAATCTTTAACATTTAAAAATATTAATTAGCATATTAATTAGAAAACTATGTAACTAGTATCTTTCAGATTATGAATGTGTTGAAGAATTAATAAAAGTTTTTTTATATGATTTAGATAACTCTGAATTCCTTCATAGTTATAAGTTCAATAAAATTAATTTATTTTTAAGTCACATATTTATAAAAGTGGGCTATTGCAGTTTTAAATCCTATAACTTTCTTATTGTTAGAATTTTCTAATTTTACAGTGCCAAAAACAGAGTAATGATATAGAAAAAGTATAATGCAGTATAATATATGTCCATACCAGTAAAGTAATGAGAGCTCAGAATGGAAGTAAAAAAAAATCAATTAATTTTTATGGGTGTTTTAAGATTTCAATCTTGTATGGTTATTTTCTGAGCTATGTGTAAATGTTATAACAACACAATGTAAAAGAGCAGATGGTCTCTTTTAAAGAATATGATGTGCACATAGATTCAATATAATTTTACTAATATTAACATAACAATATCCCTTGTAAGTATCAGAAATCTAAATATAGTCTAGCTAGAGACATACAAAAGCACCTATGCCTCAAACAATTAATTTTAAAATTGCATTTCTTATCTACCTTTAATTGTTTCAGCCAATGCCTCCCAGATATACAGTTCATATATCACATCCAAGATTCAAAATAGAATGTAGATTAGATTATTTTTATTTATCCTGAAAAAATAATAATTATCTACTGGCATTCATTAGGGTAGGGCCTAAGAGAATGAAAAAATTCAATAGATACATTATTCATTTAAATACTAGAAAAGGCATTTTATTTCTGTGAATACAATAACCCAGTTTTAGCATTCAGTCAATGCTGAAGAAAAAGAAAATGAAAATATGTGTCTACATTGTATCATTTTTAACACATTTTCCCTATATGTGAGGGGGTTCTCCAGATATTATTTCAATAATTTTTAGACTTGTGAATTGATAATTTTGACTTCCCAGTAGATTGGGAAAGACAAGTTACCAATATTAGTTTGATTTTTAAAAAATCTTTTGAGGCAATTGTCTTTTTAATCATAAGAGTCCCTCAACATTATGATAGAATAATAATTCATACTGACATTGATTCTCCACTGACATGGTTTATTCCCTGGAAAAACATGCAGAAAAGCATCACATGTATTTTAATCTTCATTTCCCATACAGTGATTCCTCTCTGTTTGTCTTTAACATCTAGGTGATATACACAATAGAATTTGGTTGAGAAGCTTACACAGTTAAATTGATTTTCTGCTTTACTATCGAGGTTATCCTGGGAAAAGATCTGGAGCTATAAGGCAGTATGCTCAAACATTAATGTGAAAAAAGTTCACCCAAGGACTTTTAAGTGAATATTCTGGTTCAGTAGAACTGGAGTAAAGACTGAGATTGTGTATTTCTGACACACTCTGTCAATGACAATGCCGGCCCTTGATGCTATTACTGCTTATTTGTGAGGAAAAATTGTGAATTGAGTGTAAAGCACTTAGCATCATGTCTTAAATTCAGAAAAATAATAGCATGTATTAGTTACTTTTTAACTACCATTCTTTCAAGAGAATTCATATGTTCTCATAGTAACTCATATGTAACTCATTCATGCAATTACATAATAAATATCAAATTTATTATTTTTCATTTCTCATATGTTCCTGTTTATCTATCATTCATTATTAATTTAAAGTTTAACCAAATAGATTTTTTCTTTTCCATATATATATATAATGTCAATTATATATATCAAAAGTCAATTCTCCCTCAAACTAGCTAGGTTTTCTTAAATTGACTTTTTCCTATGCTTATGATATACATTATTCATAGTATTATCATCCTATTTTTGAAGTTATGACAAGGAAACCTAGCTTGTCCCTTAAACACAGTCTCTTATAGTTTATTTCATTTCTAGAGCTACTCACTGAATTTCTTTGGCTTCAGTAATTATTGCCATGTAAATCAGCAGGAGTGTGAGTTGGTTAAATACTGTTTTACATTCTCTCCATCAAATCTAATCTCATAATTTTTTTTCATATATATATATATATATATATATATATATATATTGCAGTTTTAGGTTCACAGCAAAATCAAGCAGAAAGTACAAAGTTTTCATATACCCCATGCACAATCTCCTGAAGTAGGGACGGATTTCCTGCCCTGCACTTGAGTGATAGATTAGTTACAATTTTAGTCAACCTATATTGATACATCATGATTACCCCAAGTTCATAGTTTACATTAGGGTTCCTCTTTGTGTTGTATATTCTATGAGTTTTAATTAATGTATACTGAAATGTATCCACCATTGTAGTATCATATGAATGGGTCTCCCTGTTTTAAAAATCCTTTGTGCTCTTGCTGTTCATCCTTGCCTCTACCATAACCCCTGCGACAATTGATCTTTTTACTCGGTTTTGTTTTGCCTTTTTCAGAATGTCAGTTGGAATCACATGTGCCCTTCACTTAAGAGTATTCATTTAAGATTTTTTTCAGCTCTATTTATGGCTTAATAGATTATTTCTTTTTAGCACTGAATAACATTCTATTGTCTGGATGGTCCACAGCTTATTTATCCACTCCCTACTGAAAGACCTCTTGGTTTCTTCCAATGTTGGCAACTGTGAAGAAAGCTGCTATAAATATCTTTGTGTGGGTCTTTGATTGGACGTCGGTTTTCAACTCATTTGGGTAGATATCAAGGAGCATGATTGCTGAATCATATAGTAAGACTGCTTAGTTTTATAAGACACTTCCAAAGCCTCTGTGCCATTTTGCATTCTCACCAGCAAGGAATGAGAGTTCATTATTTTCCACAACCTTGTCAGCATTTAGTGGTGTTAAGTGTTCTGGACTTTGGTCATACACTTAGGTATGTATGTTTTATTTTGTTATTTTAAGTTGAAATCTCCTAATGATATATGATGCTTATTTGTCATCTGTATTCCTTCTTTGTTAACATGTGTGTTTAGGTCTTCTTCACATTTTTAAAATCAGGCTTTTAATGTTATTAGCGTTGAGTTTTAAAAGTTCTTTGTATATTTTGGATAACAGGTTTTTTTTTTAATCAGCTGTGTCTTTTGCAAATATTTTCTCCCAATCTGTGGCTTGCCTTCTCATTAACTTGTGACTGCCTTTAACAAAGCAGGAGATTTTTTTTTTTAATTTTAATAAATTCCAGCTTATCAATTGTTAGTTTCATAGACCGTATCTTTGCTGTTGTATCTAAAAAGCCATTGCCATACCTAAGGTCATCTAAATTTTCTCCTATATTATCTTTAATTTCTAGGAGTTTTATAGTTTACATTTCAAATTAAGGTCTGTAAGACTTTTATTTTTTTCATAAGAGAAAAAAAGAAAGAGAAAGAAACAAGTGGGAGAGAGAACTGAATTCTTGCTCTATTGCCCAGGCTGGAATGCAATCTTAAAAAGGTATCAAAAACCCCTTTTATGCCATCAATTATACTTAACAACAGACACAGAAAGGAATACAGGAAGAAAATAACAAACAGTCAACCAATATTTCATTTAGGTCTGTGAGATACTGTGTAAATACTAAAGAGTAATTCACTTTCTGCTATATAGTCACTTTCAGAATGGGTGTATTGTAAATTAACCAAAATCTCCCACCATTATTGTGCGGGAGTCCAAATCTGTTTGTCATAAAAACTTGTCTTATGTATCTGGGTGCTCCTATATTAGGTATATATGTATTTATAATCATTGACTTCTATTGTTACATTGATCCTTCTACCATTATGTAATGTCCTTCTTTGTTTTTTTTAGTCTTTATTACTTTTAAAGTCTATTTTATCGGAGACAAGAGTTACAACTCCTTTTTTTTTTCTCCATTTAATTAGTAAATCTTCCTCCATCCGTTTAAGTCTTTGTGTATCGTTGTGAGTTGGATCTGGATACTACATACAGATGGATTTTAACTTTTTATTCAATTTACCTGTCTGTGACTTTAATTAGGGAATTATATCCATTTAAGTTTAGGATTAATATTAATATTTGTGAGTTCAATATTGTAATTTAATGGTAACTGGCTTTTTTGCCCATTATTTGATGTAAATTCTTCATTATGGAGACATTCTTTACATTTTGATGAATTTTTAAGATAACTGATACTGGTTGTTCCTTTCTGTTTGTAGTGCTTCTTTCAGAAGATCTTGTAAAGCAGGTCTGGTGGTGATGAAATCTGAGTGCTTGGTTGTTTGCAAAAAAATTTT
>CAUYQU010018326.1:0-99872 GCA_963574635.1 Cheracebus regulus | reverse complement strand
CTCCATTGTTAAACACGATTATTGGCATAAAAGAGGTTTTTAATACCCATTTTTAGACTGTATTCTAGCCTGGGCAATAAAACAAGAATCCCATTCTCTCTCCCTCTTTCTCTTCCTCTTTCTTTCTCTCTTTCATTCTTTTTTTTCTTTTTTTTGGTGTTTCTTTCTTTCTCCTTTTCTCTCTTTTTCTAAAATCTCTTCCTCTTTCTTTCTCTTTCATTCTTTTTTTCTTTCTTTTGCTGTTTCTTTCTTTCTCCTTTTCTCTCTTTTTCTAAAATCTCTTCCTCTTTCTCTCTTTCTTTAAATATATATATATATATATATATAAAAGTTTTCTAAGGCCTCTTAGCTCTCATTCCATGCACTCTCCCTCAGCCACCATAAACAGTTTAGTATTCTTGTTCTATTCTTAAATATCACCAAAGGATGATAAACGGGCGGAGAGAGGGGTTGGGGGGGTGAGGGGGCTGTCATGACCCCTCCCTGGGTTGACCCAGCACAGCCTTTAGTGAGTGCTCGATGCTGTCTGCAAGTTGTCTAGTGTTCTGCTCAGCGGTGCCACCTGTTTTGTGGGTTCCTCACGCACACTCTGCAGAAAGGGCTTTCTGGAAAAGAGGGCCAGGGGCTCCCCTGAGGGATTGGCCTCACTCATTAAAGCTCCACAGCTGTGGGAAAATCAAGGCACCCACACGACAGAACTATGAGGCCCCAACTGCCAGAAACTTTGCTTCTTTCCAGCCCTTGGTGCTGCCTCAGAGGTCACCGGCAGGAGCTGCACAGAGCACGCACTGCCTGTCTGGGGAGGTGAATTGGTTAGCCAGCTCCCCCCACCAATCCGAGGTCCCTATCACCCGTGTTTCCACGGGCCCAGTCCCCTTGGCTCTCAGATTCTCTTGAGAGGTCTCACCCTGCCGGAAACAGATAGAAATGGGCTTGTCTTCCCCGAGAGGGCGGGGAGTCAGCGGGTTCTCAGGGTTTGCCGCCCTGACTTCTCTGCGTCATAGATTGTGGGGAGGGGATGACACTGTTTTGAAGGGGACTCCAATTTTAAGCCGAAGGACTATGCAGTGGGAGGGATACAGCTTTATTTTTGTATTAGTAGAATTTCCAATTTATACAGCTCTCTAGATTTGCTAGGTTTGAAGCCTGTTAAGATGACAGAATATTCATCCAGCTTTCTAGGATATAGACCAAGGTATGAGATATTATGAGTGAGGTTTAAACCTTGTTTCGTCACCCACACTTCCAGTCCATTTGAGAAAAAGCAGGCCTGGGGACCACCAAGGTGACAGAACACAGGATCCTAAGTCGGTGGGGTTCGGTGGAGGGTGGAGAAGTTTGCAGTTATCACTCAAAGGGATATTGTCTTTGCAGTTGGGAGAGAAGTGATTATACAGCAAGTCCGGAGGGACCAAGATTGGAACCTGAGTCTCAGGACTCCCCAGCCCAGTGCTCTCTCCATTACGTCTCTGTCAGAACCCAGCGCAACCCAGCCCCACAGCTTTAGCCAGAAAGCATGACACCTTGAGGCCATGCTCCCTTTCCCAATAAGGGTGAGAACCTACATCAGAAGAGGAGGAATCAGCTCCTTGGCATGTCCATCCAAGTAGTGAAAATGGCTAAGTGATGGCCTCGCTTGAGCCTCAGGGAACTTACTGTTCCAACCGGGGTAGAATGTCTTGCCAAGCTCTGATCTCACCCCCTTGGGGCTTTCTCCTAAAGGACCGACTTGGCCAAGGGCTTTGTGAAAGCATTTCAGGCCTGGCACAGTGGTCTGCTGGGAAGTCTTCTTCAAAGTTCTTGCTTTCCATTAAGAACTCAGTGTTAACTTCAAAATGCCCCACACCAGGGGCTTTGTGTCAGCGGCCTCCACCTTCTTCCTCTGTTTCCTTTCAGCCTATTACACACTGGGGAAGAAGCATGTGGCCCCCAGGCCCACCTTTCCACAAAAGGCCGAGGGTCTCACTGCAGCCGACTGCCATTCTCCAGCCCACACTGCCATGCAGGAAACATGCCAAGGGCCAGGCGACGTCACCCACCTCTTTGAAGGATTTCTTTACCTCCACCAAGGAGTGCCAGTGTGCGATGGGCTTCCGGGGGTATGCCAGCATCTCATTCCAGTGGTCCCTGCCCAGGCCTTCAGCATTGATCCCCACACGACAGACTCCTATGATCTCATTGTGGCCCACTCTGAGGGAGAAACAAAAGTCCCAGCATTGGCTACCAGACATGGCCTCAGAGAAGGAGGTCTGGTGGGGGCGGTGGTAGGATTCTGCCCAGTGGGTCTAACTCAGAACTCTGAGCTCTGAAAACAGATGCTTGGCAGGGCCTCAGGGTGTCAGTGGCAGTGAAGCTTGCCTAGTCCCCTTCAGTGGACACTGGACACAGACAGATAAGCAAAGGTTATAAATTTGTTTGGAATCTCAAGAAATGGTGAGCAGATGACCTGGGTTTGGGAGGTGAGAGGTTCTAAGTCTCTTCACTTATTTGAACCGGCCAGCACATTACAACCTCACTGAGACATCTGCATTTGCAAATAAATAAACAGTCTCTGAGCACCATCTCTCCAAATGCCCAGTGGCTGAAATGTGTTTTATTCACTCAGTAAGAACATCAATTATCTCTTAAGTGTGTTCGTCAAGCATCTACTATGCCTGAGAACTTGTGCTAAAAATCCTGTATTGAGGCTTTATTGCATGGTTTCTTTCTCCTTTAGCTAAAGTGACACTAGATAGAAGGAGTTATGGAGGCTGGAGTAATTGAAAAATGTTCTTGAGCCAGCCTAGATGGAAGAGCAGGGTGTGTGGAAGAGAAGAAAAATATCTGAGGAAGGGGAAATCCTATGGGATGGATATGCTGGGTCCAGAAGGCCGTAGAGTCCACAGGAAAAGCCTGGATCACAGGAGCCATTGATGGTTCTTCAGAAGGGAAGGTCCAGGAAGAAAGCTGTCATTTGGGAAGACGTGCCCTTAGTATATTGGCTGAATTGGGGCAGGAATTGATGGAGGTGGGGGTCAGCTAGGAGGCTGCACAGCCATCCCAGGGTGAGAGTAGTAGCAGCAGCAGAAATAGAGCGGATAGAGGGGCATTTCAAAGGCCAGATAAAGGACTTGGTGCCAGATAGAAGAGTGGGAAAAGTAAGGGGTGAATTCAGGGAAATTGATGGCTAGAGCTGCCCCTGATGGAAATAGGACTGTTGGGAAAAGAACTTTGAACCCGTTGCTAAGGGGGAATCCATGCTCTTCCTCAAACTCCTTTACCCTTCTTAAGTGCGGACAGATTTGAGGCCTGAACCACAAGGTCTAAGGTCAAGGAGCCGTGTGCTGCACCGGAGTGGGAGTAAGGGGTGGAATCGCGTCCCTCTGGGACGCCCACCTACCGATCATAGTCCATGACTGAGATGAGCAGGCTGACTTGATCCATGTTTTCCGGGGGAATGTCAAAGATGATGGCCTCATTGTAGACAGGATTGAGAGTGTTTTTCTTTATGGTTGTTTTCTTTTTCTTCAGCCTCCGCCCATCACAAAGCAGGGACACTTTGACATAGGGATCTGTGCCAATGGGGGCAGAGGAAAGGGAATGGAGTGTGTTAAACAGATGTCCGCAAACATCATTTGCAGCAAAGGGACCGAAACCCTAGACCTACTGCTGCTCATCAGATGGTATCAGTGGGTTGTTAAAATAATTAAAGCACCTTGTATTTATGTAGCACACCTGTCTCTGAGGACGCTATGTGCTTAATAAATGCAGAGTCTTTAGCTACCTCAGTATTCTTGGGAGAGCGCCTAATGGACTTTTACTAATGGGAAAGCTGGCCCCAAATCAGACACAACACCTGCCGATGGGTACGCAGTTCACAGCCCTAAATCTCAGCTCGTCAGCTGCTGGCTGACTCAAAAGGGTGAGGAGACTAAACAATGACACATTTCTTTCACCTGTGTAGAGTCCTTTTCTCTGAGCGGCTTGTTTTGCCAGAATCATAAACCAAAGGATAAAAGTTGGGCGGAAGGGTAAAAATAGGACTCAACCATGGCCAGGGAGACGCAATGTGTCAGAGTGAAATGAACAGCAACGGTCACAATGCTGTTCATGTCCTGTCCACCTGACAACATAATTGTGGGTCCCATTGTCTCAATAACCTTATTTCCATTTGGCATCTACAAGGTGGGAAGTGGCCTGGCTCTCTGCTTCCCTGGAAGCCGTTTCCTGCCCACTTCTGGGCGGTGGAGGCGGAGGGAGCCGTGGCCTGGGGAGACTCAGGGCAGCTGGTTGACATTTCCTTTCTCAGTGGTATCTTGGATTCTCTCCATCCTGCCAAGATAAGCTTTTGTTGAACTTCCACGTGCCTCCCATCCTTTTGTTTTATTTAGTTTCCTGAACGGGTATCTCTTGGTCATTTTTCTACCCTGAAATTTTTTCCTCATCCAAGTGAAGTGACACCTATTGTATCTCATAGCACAGGTGTCCCGGTCAGCATCGTAATTGTTATTTATGCCGCACAGCTCAAGAAATGGGAGGGCAGCTCACAGGTAATAATAGCTTTTGAGATGCTGATGCGCTGAGACACCTTGTTGCCCAGAAGCCAGGGATCCCTTGAATCTGTCAGGTGCTGAGCAGCTGCTCTGCAGCTCTGTGATTCACAGGTGTATGGTTCTATCTCCTGGACTTTGAGCACCCACTGGGCCCCTGGACTCCCTGGCATCATCCAGGTGGCAGATGAGGCACACATCCATGGTGGAAACAAGGGAGAACTGCAACACCTGATCGGAAACCCCAAGCCTTAAAGGCATTTCCGTAGAGCTGCGACTAATCCATGTGACAGCAGTAGCTATGCCTTAACTATGGGGACATGAGGTTGGATTTATGGGGAGACCATGAGGTGTTTAATCAGCCTGCTGTCTGTAACTGCACATTTTAATAAACTTTGTCTCAGGGGGATTTTCAGGTAAAAAGGAAGTAGTAGTTTTGAGAATTGGCATGAGACGGCTTCCTGGTTTTCACAGATTCCATTCTCCATGGGTATGCCCCAGGACATTATTCAGGTCCAGGTAGACAGATGGGCAGAGCTAGCCCAAAGACCCGTCTTTAACACAGCAGCCTGCAAACTCCGAAAGGATGTACTTTGCCTTGAAAAGTGGCTCCAGACTTGGGGTTGCTTAGGTGCTGTCTTATTCCCCTGCTCCGCCTTATTTCCACACACTCCCATGTAAGAGCAGATTTCATATCATGAAGCTTGGAAAAATAGAGGCAGAGCACTTGTCCCATGGGCCACTGGACAAATGCCTTAGCAGCCTCCCCCAACTCT
Source organism: Cheracebus regulus (assembly GCA_963574635.1). Lineage (NCBI taxonomy): Eukaryota > Metazoa > Chordata > Mammalia > Primates > Pitheciidae > Cheracebus > Cheracebus regulus. The sequence continues at coordinate 94,567 of CAUYQU010018326.1, read as the reverse complement.
GTTCACCCCTACAACAGCCTCCTGAGAAGCTGGGATTACAGGAGCACGTGACCACACCCAGCTAATTTTTTGTATTTTTAGTAGAAACGGGATTTCACCATGTTAGCCAGGCTGGTCTCAAACTTCTGACCTCAGAACCTCAGGTGATCTGCCCACCTTGCCCTTCCAAAGTGCTGGGATTACAGGCGTGCGCCACTGCCCCTGGCTGGCATACCCTTTTTTTTTTTTTTTTTTTTTAAGAGACAGGGTCTTGCCATTTTGCTCAGTCTGGTCGTGAACTCCTGGGCTCAAGCGATTCTTCCACCTCAGCCTCCTGAGTAGCTGGGATTACAGGCATGCACCACTGTGCCCGGCTGCATATGAGATTTATAAAATTCAGTGGACATATTTCCCTTGCAGAAACCAACACTTTCACCCGCATCCATGAAGCCAAGCAGACAGATGACTGTTCCCTAGGATTTTCTGGGGCAAAAGCCCATGGTTTCTAGGGAAACGTTGGCCCCAGATGATCCTGGAGGTCCTTCCTCTCTAACAGCCTTCCTGCTCTACGCAGCTGAGGGAGGGGACACAAAGAACAACTGCATATTTCAGCCTCATTGCCATGGGAGCCATCAAAATTCAGCATTTAGAATGCTGTCACCACCGCTTTGTAGCATACTGGTCCTTATTATTATTTTCTTTTTTTTTTTTTTTTTATTTTGTGCTATTTTTAGTGTCATGGTTCTAGGAGATAGGCTTAGAGAATTGGTTCAGGGCTAGTTTAGATCACGGAGAACAGGAAGATCCTGGGTTTTAGATGTCAGTGCCACACAATCCAGGAGTAGGCAGTTAACAAGCTCCATTCACTCCCAGCTTAGTCCAACATCAAATAAGTCTGGGCTGAGGGCAAACTCAAACTCATCCTCAAGAACAGGAGATCTAGTTTGAGAGGCTCCTAGCAAGCACACCCCCTCTGCTTTACCCTTGGGACAGGTTCCTCATGCTGTGAATTCAACCATCCATTCATTCAGTGCCTATTTATTGAACGCTTACTGTATTTTACCCACTGTGCCTGATACTTTCTTACATCAATGAACAAAACAGACAGAAGTCTGTAATGAAAAGAGGACCCTTGCATCTTCGAAATCAAGCCAAGGTTTAATACCAGGTTCCAAACCCAGGTCTAAAAGAGGGGCAATTGTGAGAGGGAGGTCAGAACTTAGCATGAAAAAAATCTCACATCCCAAACCCTCTGATTCAGAGCAGCTTTTGTGATGACCTCAGCGACTTCACCACTGGCTTTCTCTCCAGCACATCAATTTAATTACACCAGAGAAGATAGTGTGGGGACTTAGGCAGCAAAATCCTATTTCCCTCAGCAGACTCAAGAGTCTTCAGTGAATTTTCTTCCCTGTTATGCACTTATTTTGGTATTAAAATGAAATCTACATTGGCTATATTTTAGAGGAAGCTGACTTGCTGCTGCCTAAGTCTTTCCCAGGCCAGAGAGGTCAGTTAATCTCTTCCCCACGTCCTGATGTGTGTGGGTAGCTCCGATGGACTCAGAGCTGCAACAAACAGGTTACTCTAGGATTTCCTGACCATCTTGTCCTGGAACTTTAGTTTTCAAGGCCTGACACCTCCTCTTCGTCCAGCCACACTAGGCTACACCTGAGCCAGGTGTTCTTGGCTGGGGTGTCACCTCCTTCCAGCAACTGATTATACAGAAGACTCAAGCTACTCCTCTGCTGTTTCCAAACTCAAATACCTTCTTCCACAACTTAGGGGTTTTCCAACAAATAAATTAAAAATACAAAGCAAATATGAGGAAAAGTCTTTAATATATTCCCATCTAAGTTCAGAAGCACCTCCTGAGTGGTTTTACGTTGGAAAGCTGAGTCATTGAGAGCCTCTTGAGCAGAAGAATGGGGGGGAATCTAGGGAAACAAACTGAGCTTTTGTCTACACTTAAAGTTCTGCGTGCAGCCCAGACCATCCTATGTGCCCATTCTTTGGGAGGTCTCACCCCATTTCACTCCTCAGAGCAGTCTGAGCTGATGGTGGAAGCAGGCTCCCAAGACTCCAGCTACTTATTCCACAACAACTTGCAGAACTGTAGGAGGCTCAGACTTCTGACACTACATCCAGCCTGCAGGACTCTGTGTAGCTGCCCCCAAACAAGCATTTCGTCTGCTGCTGGAATAGGACTCTATGTTTATGTTACTTCTGTACCTAGCAGCTATCTTCGTGCTGAGGCTGAGGCCAGGAGGCCTGTGGCAAAGCCTCAAATACAAATGCGTTTTGCTTTTCAGTGGATTTGTTTCATTGGCTCAGTGTATAGAACTGCTGCCGTAGGCCTGCATGGACCGACAGACATTTACACACTCAAACTTGACACAACCCGGGGCCTCATATAAACAAGAAAACTTTTTCTTAACTTTTTAATCCTATACGTTTACTTCTTATTATGTCTCTCTTCTAAGAGAAAGAATGACGGTAACAGATGACAGTTACTGAGTGCTTGTATGTATTAGGCACCATTCTGAACATTTACACGAATTAACTCATTTCTCCTGAAAGCAAGCCATGGAAGGTATTATTATTATCATTTTATTTATTTGTTTATCTATTTATTTTTGAGACGGAGTCTTGCTCTGTCACCAGGCTGGATTGCAGCGGTGCCATCTCTGCTCTCTGTAACCTCCGCCTTCCGGTTCAAGTGAGTCTCCTGCCTCAGCCCCCCGAGTAGCTGGGACTACAGGTGCACGCCACCACACCCAGCTAATTTTTGTATTTTTAGTAGAAACAGGGTTTCACCATGTTGGCCAGGATGATCTCCATCTCCTGACCTTGTGATCTGCCCACCTTGGCCTCCCAAAGTACTTTTCAGACTAGAAAACCAAAGTATTTACACAGCAAGGAAGTGGCAGAACTGGAGTTCGAATCCAGGCAGTTTGCATCCAGAGCTGGTACTTCTATTCTAAGAATGCTGACAATTCTTTCCCTCTCTCCCCCAATACCCTTCCAAATCCTAATGTCTGGGCTACTGGCAGGCCACTCGGTTAAGAGAGGTACCTGAATAGCCTGTGATGTCCATCGCCTTGAGGTTCCGACACTTAATCACCGTGAGGGTGAGCCTGCCTGCTGTGGGCAGGTAGCAGAGGGAGAACATGATCTCTCCCAAGTCCACACTTTCCTGCAAAGAAACAGACAAGAGGGCAGATGAAGGCTTGCAGGCCGTGGGCCTCATGTCCTGTGCAGTGTCTGTTGAGGCTCTCTGGGATCAGGAGGAGGCTCTTGGAGACACAGTGCTGTGTCTCTAAGACCAAGGGACTGGGCGCCATGCTGCGAGGAACCAGGTGTAAAAGGCAATGAAAACAATATTGCCTCTTCAGTACAATTTGTCCCTTCCAATATTCCCTCTGTGTCAATCACATTCTGACTGTGGTCCTTGCCGTTCTGCTTTTGGCCTGATCTGCTCTCCGTGCACCCCTTGGCTGCAGCCTCCAACCACCAGCCCCTTTACGGCCTCTTCCTGTTCTCCTCCAGCTCACCCTTCTCAGTCACTGACCCCCTTGACTTCCTGCCCATCCAAGCATGTGGTCATGCCAGTGTCCTGGACAAGACGCATGCCCTAGCCTTCAGGTGTTCCCTCTCCCAGCAGGTCCATGATTCTTTTCTGCTTATGCCCCTCAGCGCAGTCATTCTTTGTCAACCACTGCCAACCAAGGAGATAAACACCTGCCATCTCATTTGATGGTAAGTATTTGATACCAGGCCTCAGGTCCACTTTCTCTTTTCTCCTTAAATGTGGTCATCCTTTAAAAATAAACCCAGCACAGAGCACACACTCTGCTGCTCCTCTCGCCCCCAGAATCATCATGGCCAGGGATTCCTGGGAGTTTCTGGGAGAATAGAGAAACCTCAGAGACAGTAAGCACACCCATCTGGGGCATTAAACAGTGTCCTGCCAGGTTGCTTCCTCCGTCTGATGAAGGAGGGCGCTGTCATGGAAGCCTTCTCCTGCAGGTATGAGGAGGGACTCCAAGATATGGAAATGCTTCCTCCCAGAGGGCTCCCAGAGTCAGGTTTGAGGGAGAGGAGGTCAGGGTTTACGGTGGTTTCAGATGAGGCTATCCATCCACCCATTCAGGAATTCAGTCTGCCAACAAATATTTATTGAGCACCTTCTATGTGCTAAGTGTTGATCTGAGTGCTTAGGAGATAGGACAGAACAAAACAGACAAAAACCCCTGTCTTCATGAAGCTTACATTTTTAAAAATAATGTCAACTTTTATTTTAGATTCAGATTCAGGGGGTACATGTACAGGTTTGTAACGTGGGAATACTGTGCGATGCTGAGGTTTGGGGTACAGATGATCCCACCACCCAGGTAGTGAGCATAGCACCCAACAGTTAGTTTTTCAAACCTACCCTCCTTCCTCCCTCCCTCTGTCCCTCCTGACTCTAGCAGTCCTTAGTGTCTACTGTTGCCATCTTTATGAGTGGAGCCGACATTTTATTAGGGCAAAGGACAAGAAAAGAAGTAAATAAGTTAGACAGTCAAAGTATCCAGGAGAAAAAAAGGCAGAGAAGGGGAATACAAAATGACCAGCGGGAGGCTATAGCTGTTGAATTTTTAGCCAGAGAAGGGCTCCCTAAGGAGGTAATGACTTCCGGGAAAGAGAGGAGTCAAGGGTGACACCAGGGCTTTTGTCCATTGTCCTTGCAAAGAGCCACCTGTCCGGGAGACTCCCAGAGCCCTGGTATCCCCTGGAGAATAAGCCAAGGCCCCGTCTCCCGTACCTCCGGAGCCTGAGCTCCCAACATTCCCCTCTAGGTGGCCCTGACACCCACCCTTTCCTAGCCCTAGATTTGCTTTTTGTCCATGCCCCTAAGTAAAATCACCCCCAAATCAAATTCCAGTATAGCACAAGGTGAATGCCCACAGCTTTCCAGGAAGGGACTGGCTGGGGCCCGGGCTGGGCATGCTGTGGAGACGGCCTCTCCTCTGGCGCACAGAACCCCGTGGCCTCCAGAGTCAGCCATGCTGCCTCCGGGAAGAGCACTTCCAGCTGTGAGGCTCCCAGAAACTCTGTGAAGCAGGGCTTCCTGCATTTTCCCCTCCATTTCACAGATGAAGATCTTGCTCAGATTTACCAGCCTTGCCAGCTGCTTGGACTTCTGACTCTTGGGGAGTGCTCCTTGCACTCCACTTTTGAGCAATGCCCTCCAGCTCACCTAGGAAGCAGCCCAAGGGAATCCTCATCCTTCTGCACCTTGGCTCACACTCCATCCACTTGTTCATTTGTGTTTCCACTCATATTTAGAGTGCCTGCCACAGGCACCATGCTTTGTGGAGAGTATACAGCCTCCACCCCGGCATGCAGATGGTCTAGTGGGGCGTAACCAGTTAAAAGAAAGAAGGTCTTTGGGAGGCCGAGGCGGGCGGATCACGAGGTCAAGAAATCGAGACCATCCTGGCCAACATGGTGAAACCCCGTCTCTACTAAAAATACAAAAAAATTAGCTGGGCGTGGTGGCGAGCGCCTGTGGTCCCAGCTACTCGGGAGGCTGAGGCAGGAGAATTGCTTGAACCCGGGAGGCGGAGGTTGCAGTGAGCCAAGGTTGCGCCACTGTACTCCAGCCTGGCGCCTGGTGACGGAGTGAGACTCTGTCTCAGAAAAAAAAAAGAAAGAAGGTGCTGGGGTCCCCTTTTCCCTCAGGCGCATCCCCTGGCTCCCTAGGTCCTGAGTCAGGAGTGCCCTGTGCCCTGGCATTGATCCTGTGGCGGGGGGCAGATCAGCGTCACATCTGGCTAAACATTCCACGTCTCACAGAGGCACCGAGGTACCGAGAGGAGCCCTTTCATTTTCCTTAATAACCCTCCAAGCCCCAAGTTACTGAAACCCTTTAGATTCAGGGAGCACAGTCCTAGGAACCAACCCAGTGGACACGCACTGTGTGCCGGGCTGCTGCTAAGTACTTTGCTGGCTTATCTGGGTGAGTCTGACCTCGGCCCTATGAGGTAGGTGCTGTCTCTCACCGTCCCTATTGCACACAGGAGAAAATGAGTGTTTCATGAAGTTAAATAAGTGTGCGACCCAAGGCTGTGCGACCGGTGAGTGGTTTGGTGCCGGATTTTCCTATATCAGTGCCACTGCTGAAACACCTTTAGCGGCTCCCCCCGTTTGGCTTGTGTGATCAAGGCTCATCTTCTTAGCTTGCACTTGGGGCTTCCAGAACCTGGGCCTTGTTGTACCTCCTTCCTGCAGCTCTCTCCCTCGTCTACGCCAACCCTCTGCCCCACATGGCTGGTACATCTTTTGTCCTTTATGCCCTTCTCTTCTTGGCTTGGATACTCCGATACCTACGTCACGCCCCCACACCACACCCCTACGGGCCCTCGCCTGGGTCCAGACCATAGCGAGCATCTCTCCCCGACACCCCTGCAGGGCTTCCTGTTCCTGAACAGCTCACAGGAGCCACCAAGTCCCCTTTGCCCCTGCAGCTGTGCCCCTAGCATCTAGTGACGAGAGCCCCTTTCGGGACAGGGTCCTTGCTCTGCACCTGCTGTGCGTCAGCGTGCCCAGCAGGACACAGGGCAGCTACAGAAGTGCTCACAGAAAGGGGCGCTCACATTTTAGTAAAATAACTCGGGAAGGAGTGGTTCTTTGCACAGTTTTAGAGCCCTGGGAAGACCTCTGGAAGCTCCTGTGGCCCCTCTGAGAGGGAATGAACAAAGGTCACCATTTCCCCACCACACTGTGTCCTACAGATGCTGAGTTGCCTGCTTTCACAGGCTGCCTCATCTAGGGGAGTCTGAGTGATCTGTTACGGACCTGGGAGGCTTGCCTGGGGATATGAGGGTCCCTCGGGGTAAACAGCATCACCCCAGGCTCTATGAACTGCTCTCAAGGATGGCTCCCTCCAGGGGAGCTGTGACCCGCAGACCTCCTTGGATTTTGCAGGGCTCCTGCTCTTCTCATAGGACTGCCAGCTGGGGACATGCAGGTGCTGAGTCTGCAGTGTGCTGTGGCCCCTGCACCCAAAAGTGAACTGCACTCTCCATCCATGGGCGCAGCCAGGTGAAAGGACTGGCCCAAGATCCCACTGTGACCTGGGGGCAGAGAGGAAACCAGGGCCAGAAGTCCAAAGCCTGGCTCTGGAGGCTTCTGCGGGGGGTGGCTGCCCTCATGGTGCCTGGTGGCGAGTCAGCAGCTCTTGGCTCCCTGTTCCCCTGCAGAGGACTGGATTATTTAATAAGGGAAAATAAACAGGTTAATTTTGAGTAAATAAGAGATGAGAGCTGAGCAAACAGAGAGACTCAGCATCTCCTACTAGTCACTCTCTCTTGCTGGAAAGCCAGGCCCCAGCTCAGCCCTCACCAGGTCCTCTCTCTGCACTACCCGCTCTCAAGAGGTTTCAGTTGGATCCCACATGGCTTACCAGCCTTTTATCCTCATTAGAGGTGTTTGAGACTTTGGACTTCAATAAAACCAGGGTTACCGGGGGCTTCAGAACAGCCAGCACATTGTTGCTTTCATCTTCACTGCTGTCAGGAGAGGCTGCCTTAGGGCCCCCGACTGGTAATGAGCGCTCTCATGCAGGAGAGGTCACTGCTGTCCAGAAGGCAGCAGCAGCCAGCGTCGCCCTCTAGACTCCTAACCTAGGAGCTGAGAGGGTAGGTCTGGGCTAAACAGCAGCTGGCTCAAGGTCTTGGCTAGCGCTTGCAGGAGGTGAACCTGATGCCAGGGGAGGGGAAACCAGGATGATGGCTTCTGGAGAAATCTGTCCTTTAGTGCAACTTGAGGTCGCTGCCCGTAATAGTAGCATTCTCCTTGGCTGCACTGCCCAGGGCGTGGGTGTCTGGACAGTAAGATTCTAAAGAGCCCACCTCTCCATTGCACAACACTGCACTCCCTGCCTCCCCAGTGGCCCATCTGCAACAACTGATTAAAGTACTTCTCTCTCCTTGATACAGTCACATAGTCCTGGGCATAGGAAAAGAAATCCTATTCGTGGGCTGCCCACGAAAGAGCAGTGAACCATGAATCAGGAGACCTGGACTTGAGATCCTCCACCCCCAGTTAGCTGTGAGACCTTGAGCAAGTCATTTCCCATCTCTGGTTCTTGGGCTATAAAATGAAGGGGTTGTTCTAGATGAGATGATGTATCCTCAAGGTCCCTCCAGCCGTAAGAACCCAAGATTCCAACCGGAAAAATCTACCAGCCATCGCCAATGGAGATGACCCAGGGATGCTTAAGTGGTCTCTATTGCTCACCTCAAGGAATCTAGCAGTTTCATTTTGAAATCCAAATGCTCCATTTCTTTAGTCACCATTGCCCCTCAAATGTTTTGTTCTTCTCCAAGGCCAGCCGTGCTTCCTCCTAAATAAGCAGTGAGTGGTGTTGGTGCCTCTGAGTCCGTCGTGGGAATGCAGGCAAAGCAAAGTGAGAACAATGCTTCCCTGTTTCTTACAGAACGCTTTCAATCTCTTAGTCATTAAGTGGCTTGTCTGAATCTCTCATCATCAGCAGAGAAGCATCCGCTCCACTTTCAGGAAAGCCGTAGGAGAACTAACAAGATCTCAGAAGCACTGGGCAGGAAGTGCTGCTAAGTTCCCTAGGGGTTGTGGGAGGGTCGGGGCACTGGAAGAGAGATGGGGTGGAAGCCAGCGGGACTCCAGTGGATAGAGAAACATTCACTGAACAACCCTGCATTGCAGGCCTGGGGCTCAGTATTAGGGGTGCAGAGACGAGTCAGATGTGGAAGCCAGATACTTGGAGCCGAGCCAGTCCCCATGATATCTTCCCCCATAGCAACACAGGCCTCCTCTTCATAGCACACACTACAACCATAACTTTTATGTTGATTCGGGGATTACATAATGAATGCCTGTGTTTCTCACCAGATTATATGTTCTTTGAAGGCATGAATGGGGTCTGGTTTTATTCATCCTTATACCTTTCATGTGTAGCCCACTGCCTGGTGTATCACAAGTGCTCAGCAAATACTGGCTAATGAACAAATGGTTGAGAACGTGGATTTGGGGCTGGGCATATCCAACTTCCAGCTCTCAAGACTATGAAAGGTTAAATAAGCCATACTACTCTTTTAGGAGACATACTACTCTCTTAGGAGAAAATAGGCTTAGGAGAGTAGTAGGGCTTGCTTAACCTTTCACAGTCTTGGCTTCCTAACTTGTACAGTGGGATGAATATAGGACCCATCTCTTAGAGATTGAAGGAGGTAATTTGTGCAAACTGCTTAGCACAGTGGCTGGCACAGAGTAGGTGCTTAGTAAGTACTGGCTGCTATTATAATTATTGCGACTATTATAAAGAGCTCACAGTCTTGGAACAGGGGCAGGGAAGAGAAAGGCATATCAGTAAGTAGTACTATTTGTTTGGATGGGTGCAATAATAGAGGTGTGGACAAGGTATGGGCAAGCAGAGCAAGGAACAAGGAGTTCAGCCCCAGATTTCAAGGTAGGCTTCCCAGAGAGGGTGATATTTGATAGGATCTAGAAAGGTGAGTAAAAGTAGATTTCTGGCAGAAAAAAGCAAGCAAGGGCTTTAGGTTTTTTTCTATGGAGAGGGATCAACAGTGCCTACAGACACGGAAGGGACAGGGCATGTCTAGGGGGCATGAGAGGTTCCTTGTGGCTAGCGAGCATGGTGATGACAGGGTGGAGGGCTCCCAGGTGAGGCTGAAAACAGGGCCCCAGGCAAGTGCCAGCCTTGCCTGCCTAGCAGCCCATACCTGAGAGTTTGTCCTTGATTCTGCAGACGATGGGAAACTGACTGTACCCCAGCCCTTCCTTCTCTACTTCCTACTCAGTCCACCGTGTCACCTTCAACCCAGACACCTACACCGGAGATCATTTTCACATGTGTCATTCATTTGTCACACACCCACTAAATGTTGGAGGGTCCAGAGAGATATTCTAGGGGAGGAAGATAAAAGTACACTCAGCAAGATGGTACCCAAGGGCAGTGAGGGAGCCAGGGACCTGACCAAGGGTAGTGAGTGGGGCGTGGGGCCACTTTACCCCGAGTGGCCCTGAAAGATGGGGAGGACCAGTGAAGAGTGGAGGGAGAGCTCTCGACAGAGGGGCTAGCAAGGAGTGCTGGGGGTCTGGCTCGAGGAGGCAGACGGTGGCTGTGGTACTGAGGTGTGCAGAGAGTTCCAGGGGGGCAAAGGAAGGACTTGGAAGTGCTGGGGGGGTTGCTTCCTACGAAAAGCAGAGCCCTTGGTGGGCTCGCAGCAGTTTGAGACTTCAGCAGCTTGTAAAGAGTGGGTGTCAGGGCAGGGTGAAAGTGAGTGTGAGCTCAGATGCCCCGCCCTCCACTGCTACTCAGTTCCCGAGCTGGGGGGCTTCTCTCCGATTGTCCCCAAACTGTGAGGCCCTCTCTTCCCATCCTCCTGCACGACCTCAGCTCTGGCCTGCACCATCTCTGCCAGATCCTTGCCCACCCCCTCCAATCCATCCTCCTTGCTGTAACCAGGAGGTCGCTCTCTTGCTCGGAATTCTTCAGTGGCTTCCCATTTCACACTTGTTTTGTAGTTGGAAAGCCTCTTCTTCAGATGAAGTATCATCCAGGAGCCCAATCATACACAGCAGCTGAAAAGTGGCTCAGAAACAGGGCACCCAGCGCACCTTCGGCCCCTCGTGCTATCTCCTTGGAACTTTTAGGAGCCAGCATGAAAGTCACTAATCCAGACTCACATGGCATTCAAGCTTCTTTGCGGGGTGGCCCTCCCCTTTCTAGCCAGCCTCACCTCTCACAGTTCTGCCCCAGGTGCCCTATCTCCAGCCATAGTCACTGTGACATTGAGTGTTTGCTGAATGCCTCCTGCCCTGAGTGCTTACATGTATGATGCCACCAAATCTTAACAAAAGCCTTAAGAGATGGCTCCTATTATTATCCTCACCTTTTACCTGGGGACACTGAAGTATGGAGACGTTATGCAGCTGGCCCAGGGGCACACAGCTACTAAATGGCACAGCCGGGATGTGGACAGAAGCTCTTTCAGCCACTACACCATCCTTCTTCTCGATGACTCAGTCCCCCAAAACGCTCCAAGGTCTTTCCCACCTTCATGCCTTAGTCTTGCTCTTTCTGCCACCTGAACTAATCTCTCCGTCCCTCTGACTATCCTGGACAACTCTTATCTTTCCAGGCCAGCCATCCTGTCACCTCCACCTGGGTCATCTCCTCTGACCCCCTTGGTCTGGTCTAGGGTTGTGCCCCCATTGGCCATGAGTGTGTGGTAAAGGCCAAGGGAGAAACCTTACAAACGCCCCAAGGCAAAGGCAGGACTTCCAAGAGGAACCCGGCAGGATGTGAGGGGCTGCAGGAGAAGGGTGGAGACTGACACTCTGCCCGCCCCGCATCTGCATGGCTGGCTCAGTGCTTGCCTGGGAGAGAGGGGCTGTGGGAGTGGGCGCTCCTTCCTGGGGTGCTGAGAGGGGCCCCCTGCTGTGAACACCGGCCTGGGTGACGTGAGTTGGTTCCTTGCTCCTCCTCAGGCCCGGGCTCTGAGGGCTTCAGCAAGAATGCTGGGGGTGGAAGGGCGGCATGTGTCTGTTGTGACGCTCGGGGCTTCCTGCTGGGTGCTGGGGCAGGTTCTGTTTGTTCTGAGCTCCATGCCTGCTTTTACTCTCAAGTGCTTCTCTGCCCCACGGGCCTTGCAGCGTTATGAATAAATGATCAACCAGAATCGAGGCTCCTTAAATGAATTCAGTCTACTCCTGCTTCACCCTGCCTTGTGGACAGAGAGCTAAGGACTGCACCGGCACCCCCAAGCCGGTGTGGAGCAGCGGTACAGGGACGACGTGGGTGAGATCCTTGAGGCTAGGCTTGTCCTAGGGACCCACTGAGACTAGAGCACATCAGTGGGAAGCAAATGTTTCTGCATCTGAGCACCTTCAGGGAAACAGATGGTCTTATTTAGGAAACTTTTTCTCAGCCTCTCCTTCATGAACCTGCCCTTGAAAAGAGGCTTAGTATTTCACATGCACCATTACTTTTGGGCAAATATCCATGAGTCAGAATCACACTGGGAGGTGCAGATCTCTTCCTAAGGACTTTTTAAAAGGTGGGTGGAGAAGAAGAGGGGCTATGAGAGGGTGGAAAGGAGCTTGAGGGGAGTGGAGTTTGGATTTTAGAGGCGATGCGGGAGTGCCTGGTTAAGCAGGAAGTCTGTGCCACAGGATGCTTGTGCATGAGAGGCCAGAGCCGAGGACCTCACTTCAGAGCTGGTCCTTCTACTGTCATCTTCGTTAACCACAGGGGCGGCGTGGGGAGTAAATGGCACATTAATGAAGTTAATGATGAGAATCCATCCGCGTTTCTTGCCACAAGTTGTCCTGCCGCGTGGCTGTCAAACAGCTGTGTTTCCCCTGGGAAGAGGGCAGTCATCTCCGTGGTGAGGGATCTGCTCTCTGCCCCTCACAGGGCTGTGGGGGCTGGGGCTCTCAGCAGAAGGGAAGACACCTTGGTCCCCAGGAGTCTCTTGGGGCAGCTGAGGAATGTTTCTTGCAAGCAAGTGCCCTGCGAGGGGGTGCCAAATAGGCAGGGCTTTGGTCTCAGCCCAAGGCACATGCTGGCACTGCGTGACAGTGGCTTTAGCTTCAACATCTCATTGGGGACAGTCACCCTAAGATAGAGATCTTTCCCCACTTCCTGCTCCCCACATTCCAGAATCTCTGGGTCTTGCCATGGCACGGTGCTCCATAGAGAGGCTCTTTCCAGCCTTTCACCGAGTTGACCGCCCTGCTCTTGAAAATTCCACTTTCTTTGGGTTCTCCTGCCATGTCTCTGGCTGCTTCTATCAGGTCTCCTGTGCCAGCCTCTTCTCCCATCCCTGCCTCTAAACAGTAGAGGTCGTCAAGCCTCTCCTCTCCTCGCTCCGCCACAATAGCCTCTCCACAGACATCTCTTCTAGACTCCAGACTCATCTATCTGATATGATATGGCCATGTGGCTGGAAATCTAAAACTTCAGAGGCTCAAAGTTGCCCTTTTAACTTCCGTTTACATTCTCCTCTAATTTTCCCCAACGTGTAAGTGGCCCTTCCATCCAACCAGTTGTGCTAGCCGGAAATGAGACAACTTTGTGGGCATCTGCTGTCCTCTTTTGCATTTAGATCATCGTCAAGCCCTGAGAATTCTAACTCCACATTCCATCTCAAGTCACCCACCTCTCCCCATCTCCAGTGCCACATGGAGGCCAAAGCCTCTCCCGCTGCCCCCACAGCTTCCTCCTCTCTGCCCTCCCTGCTTCCCTTGCTCTCCCGCCCCATTCTCCATGCAGCACCCAGAGTGCTCATCCCCAGATGGAAAAAGGACTGCACCACTCCTTGTTTAAAATCTCCAATGGCATTCCCTTGCACTAGAAATAAAAACAAAAGCACTTACCAAGATCTACAGGGCCCTCCATGAACGGGCTGATTCTTCAGCCTCGGGCTCTCCTCACAGGCTTCCTGAAATGCCCCAGCCTCTTCCTGACTCGTGACTTTGCACTTTCTCTTCCCCTGAGTGACCGTTCTTTCCCCGGCCCTTCACAGGGCAGACACCCACTCATCTCAGGCCACTTCCTCCAGCGCCTCCCTCTGCCGCCAACTGTGTTCCCAAGGGACAGGGTCTGGGTCTGTTTTGCCAGGGCCAGGATGAGGGTGAGATGAAGCAGGTGCCCAGGTACAAAAGTGAAGGAGGTGCTCACTGTCAGGTTCATGCTTGTATCCAAGAGTGAGTGCCCCCTTCCATTCTGCCCCCTGGGTACTTCGCTTGCCTCACCCTAATCTCAACCCCCTATTTTACTCACCACTATATTCTCAGTACCGAGCACAGTGCCTGGTGTATAACAGATGCTGACAAATATTTGTTGAATTAACGAGCAACTCAGCTTTGTGGGGGCTCACCTGGTGAAGGTGGCAAAATGGATTGGTGACAAGAGGAGGCCCTTGCTGAACCTCGGCCTCTGGTCTCCCCAGGAGGGTTGCTGTGGTCACTGAGATGGTTTCAGGGTGGAGCCTCATAGGTGTTCCTCAGTGGGTGGTCTGAATATTCCCTGCATTTGAAGGTTGGGAGGTGGGGACTTGATTCCTGAGCTGCACCCATGATCTACTGAGTCATAATCTCTGGAGATGGGTCCTGGATGTTTGCATTATTGACAGGCTTCTCAGGTGAGTCTTATATATCCTCAATTTGTGACATAAGGCAAGAGATTCTGAGGGTGCCCCAGGTCAGACCCTACTAGAATCTCTGTGGCATGGAACATGTCCTAATGCAACTGAAGTCATTAACTATCAGGGCTACCAAGCAAAAGTGAAGACAGAAAAGGGCCTCTTCCCCCGTATTGGGCACAAACGAGGATTCCGAAGGATTGAAGCCATGTGGGCTCCTGGACTGGTCCTGGTCCTCACTATTTCCCTTTGCCCTTTTCCTTTGCACCAAAAGGTACAAGGGGTGGCTATATTTTAGGAAGAAGCTACCTCATCCAAATTTACAGGGTTTAAGAAAATTAGGTATTAAGCAATGACAGTGTTTCAAAGATATCTGACACCACTGTGTAAATGTTCCTTATTGCAATAGGTCTCCAAGGATGGGTTTCTGACCAATACGTTCGGCATTACTTGGAACTCACCAGGACGCAGGGCCCAATCATCTGCGTTTAACCAGCCCAGGGAAGTCTCAGGGACTGACAACCATTGCTTTTATCTAGTTGGAAGAACAATTGAACACGTGTTATCTGGCCAGGATTTTGAAGTTTCTTCCACTTCTTTGAACCTACTTATTTTGGTGACCAAAGCCAAAATCAAGAGAGGAGGAGACTAACAATTATGGAGCATCTACTAGTTTGTAGGGACTATGTTGAGTACTTAACACTTTTTTTTTTTTTGAAACAGAGTCTCGCTCTGTTGCCCAGGGAGGAGTGCAGTGGTGCAATCTCGGCTCACTGCAACCTTGATCTCCCGGGTTCAAGCAATTCTCCTGCCTCAGCCTCCCGAGTAGCTGGGATTACAGGTATGCAACACCACACCCAGTTAATTTGTGTATTTTTAGTAGAGACAGGGTTTCACCGTGTTGGCCAGGCTGGTCTCAAATTCCTGACCTCGTGATCTGCCCGCCTCTGCCTCCCAAAGTGCTGGGATTGCAGGTGTGAGCCACCGTGCCCAGCCCTTAACACATATTAAATTCATTTTACTCATACTCTATGCCTGAGAGGAACTCATAATTATCTCCACATTGTATGGAAACTCGTAGAGATTAAGGAACTTGCCTATTTCCTTAATCTAGGGTCTCATGTGCTAAACTCGGCTTTGGACTCAAGTGCATTGACCCTGAAGGCGTTGTTCTTCTCCTCCATCCCACCCAGCCTCCACTGGGACTGTCTATGCTCCACTCCACTCCACCCCACCGTCTGTCCCTGGTTATTGAGGGTTAGGGGTGCCGAGGACTGTGTAGGTTTTGAAGGTGAAATTTCTTGATGTTCTGGAAGCAAGAAGCATGAGAAAGGAAGCACCAAGACAGAATATTTACCTCCTTCTGCCTGCCCCCGCCTCCCACTCTTGAAAGAAGACAAATGGATGGTGTCGCCCTGCATTGCAGACCACGAGAGATCCATCCTCCTCACTTAAACCTGCTAGTGCAGCACCCTGGCCTCAGCCCGCCATGTCTCATGAAAGGCACGTGTTACGTCATTGTCTCACTAAGTGCCAAACTGTTGCGGCAGACACTGCCTCAGGAGAAGGAGGGAGGGGGAGAAGCTAGGCCAGCAGGGGCAGAACCCCTGGGCCAAAGCTCTTGCCCCCAACACAGCAGCTCAGTAGAAGAACTCTGGGCCCTCTCTGCACAGATCTTTGTACCTGAGGTCTCTGGGGAGCAGCAGCCCAGAGGACTGGGAGGAGGAAACCCACATACGAAGAAGTTTTGAGCTAGTGACGTGTTTCCCCTGTCTCCTGTAAAGTTGTAGATAATATTCCACACTTTTATTTCCTTGCTTCCCCAGGTCTTAAGGATGGGTGAGGAGATGGTCTGTGGTCCCTACAGGCTTCTTAGGAGAGTTGAAGATGTCAGATCTCAAAATTCATTGCCTTGGTGAGGGATATTCAAGGATCAGAGCAAAGTGACTCCAATCACATGTTACTAGGAAGCAAGAGGTCCCAAGTGATCTGCCAGCTTATCCAGTCCCAGCTTCCCAGCAAGACCACATTAAACTTAACAATCAATGCCTCTTTTCCAGTGTTCCACCCCCACTGGAACTCAGGAAGCCCTCCCAGATGGTCGTCCCAGTGCCTAGGCGTCTATGCCTTCCCTCCTAGTTCCTGCCTACTATTACATCATCATTTAGAGGTTATGCCTTTTCAGACTGTATCAGTTTTGACTCCACCTTCTTTTCACCAAAACCAAGAACTTTTCCTTGGCCTCATAAATGTTTATGGGCATTTTGGTGGCCTTCATCTAGACCCACAACTAATCACCAGCGAAGAACTTCTGACTCATGATTCTAGAAGGGAAGAACCATGAGTCTGCTACAGGAGTTTTGGTACCAACAGCTCCACTCCAAGGGGCAATGCATGGAGTTGTGCACAGAACCTGGGGTTCAAATCCCCGCCCTGCTGCTTTCCAGTGGCGTGACTGTAAAACTCCCTGAAGGTCTCTGATCCTCTCTGATGACGGGCAGCATTGTCATGCTTGGTGGCTATCTGTGGGGCAGGTGCCTTCCGTCCCTGATTTAGAGGCGTATGAGGAAACCAAGGGGAGGGTGTGGCCAGCTGTGAGTAGGAAAACCAGGATGTGCACGTAGCAAGCACGTGATCTGTCTGTAAGCCTCTCATTCTCCTGCCACATGGGGCAGGTGGTGGCACTGAGCCCACTGGGTGTGCTGTCCCATCTGCCTGCCTGGTGGGCTGAGGGGCCAGGGGTGCCCCAGGGATGTCCAGGTTAGCAAGAGTTGGAGGAAGAGGCAGCTGCCTGGAGTTGTTTTGGATAGAGGGTGGGAATGAGGCATCTTCTAGCCTGGATTTCAGAGGCCCCAGCTCCTGCCTGCAGGGCCCCAGAGAAGCTGAGCTGATTTGGCAGCTAACTCTTTCTTCCCTCCCAGCCCTGGGCTTCCCTACCCAGCCGCACCTTCAATCAGTAGGTTTGGGGAGGGCATCCTGTGTCTTCTCAGCCTCCAGGCTTCAGTTCAGATGTTCCTAGTGAGAGAACTTAAGGGAAAAATTAAGCTGGCTCCCAGAGGCCTTGGTTCAAATCCTGGTTCTGCCACGAATTGGTAGAATGATATGGGGCAGGTTGCTGTGCCTCCCTGATATGGGGCAGGTTGCTGTGCGTATCCTCAGATGTAAAATGAGAGCATTGTACCAGATGACCTCGCCTCCTCATGAGTAAAATAGGGTGAACCATGAAGCCAAATGAGTGTGTGCACTGAAGACACCTCGCATGGATCTAGTGCAGAGCAAACTCCAGATATTTTCAGGCCCCTTCCTGCTCCATCCCGCTTCAGAGCTGCCTCTGGCCGCAGGTGGGTTGGCTTCAGCCACCTCCAAACTGCATCCTGACGATGGCTCACTGGAAGGAGAAGCAAGCGGTGTGGGAGAGGAGGACAGGGAGGAGACAGCATGGGCCAGGATCTCAGAGATTCCCCAGGAGGGACACAGCCCTTTGCTGGGAAGTTGCTCTAAACCAGGCCCCAGGCCTCCCTTCCCCCTGCTCTCCCGGGAGCATGATGATGAAGTGCCAAATTAGCTCCATTATTGTAACTCCTCCAAAAATTACAGGCCGCATGTTCTGCCAGAGCCGGCTAATGTCTCCCATTGGTAAGCAGGTGACACTAATAGTTATTTTCTCTCTTCCAGGCACCAAGTACAGAGGCGCAGGCTGGAAGGAGGGAGGCCCAGGGAGAAGCCGAGGCCCCTCTCCTCTAGGGGGGCACCTGAGCGCCACAGCAGAAGTTTGCAGATCTCCCTTTCCCCACCTAGAGAAACTGCCTGTTCACACCGTATGAACCTGGAGACGTCCCTGCTCAGGAATGGTGCTGCCTGCCATCCAGGGGAGGCCCCGGTCCGCAGGCCATGCCGGGCCCACCGGTGGGGTGCCCCTGGGGCTCCTGCTGCTACTGCAGAGCAGCCTGCTGCTCCCCGACTGTCCCTGTGGCTCAGGTTCCTTCTCTAAGTCCATGCCCAGCTTTCTCTGGCTTCCCACACAGCAGCCAGCATTTCCTCTCTCACCTCTTCCGTCTTCTCCCACCCCCATCTGCCTCTCCTCTTACACCAGACAGAGCCATCTCCTGGTGGTGTCAGCTGAGGCAACTCTTCCTGAAGGGGGCAGGGAGGGTCCCAAGCAGGAGTGGAAATAGCCCATTCCCAGGCATACCCAGGCTCCTTCCTGCCAGGCCCAGCAGCAGGAAAACACAGATTCCTGGATCTGGGGTGGCTCCTGTGTCTCTGTGATCACTGCCTCCGGCATGCACCATAGTTCTGCAGAGCAACCAGCAACTCCGTCCCAGCCCAGTCCTTCCTAGAGACAAAGGCGTGAACGAGGTCGGCCTGACACCTTTCTTTAAAGAATTCCCAACCAAGGCCCTTCTGCAGTTAGTAGTTGAAGCATAAAGACCTCTCTGGTGATCAGTGTGAGAGCTCCAGGGTCCCCAGAGATTACAAAGGCCCCTTCTCATTTCACAGATCAGAAAACAGAGGCTTGGAGGGGCTGTGTGTCCCTGATTTCTACATGGAGGTTTCCAGCTCCTAGACTAAGCTGGAATCCCTTTCTTACCTTACTTTCCAATTCCATCCCACAAGTATCAATCGAGTACCTACTGGATGCAAGGCCAGGGTTCAGGGCTCCAGGGGACACAGAAATTTCCGAATTCCAGGAACTGCCTACCTGTAACACTGGATGACCACGAGGAAGAACCTTAAGGATTCTACAATAGCTGGAATTCAGTGAGCGCTTGCTGTGTGCCGACGGGCACTTGGCTGAGACTTGTGTGGGTTCTCTTCTTTAATCCTCACAACAACCTTATGGAATAGGGATTATTTTTACCCACATTTTACAGATAAGAAAACAAGCATGGGGCTGTTACGTTAAAGAGTGGGGAGGTACGGCTTGAACTTAGGCAGCCAGACCCCAGCGCCTACACTGACCACCATGCCAAGCCAGCTCGGTTTTCTGAAAGGCTGAGAATCATTCGCCCATTGCTTCTGGAGCTCCGACTGAGTAGGATGTGATGGGGCTTTACACATTCTCTCAGTAACTTGTTTTTCAACGTCTCTTTTAAAGATTCTCATGTATTTGTTACGACAAATTTATGGGCGAGGTTTTATAATTACCCGCACTTTGCAGTTGAAGAAATGGAGGCATAGAGGTGTTCAGAAGGTCTCAGAATCCAAAGACCCCGCTCTGAACTGCCCCCGTGATGGTGTTCCCCACGTGATGCCCTCAGTAGAAAATTCCCTCCTGTTCTAGAACCAGTAATAGCTTTGTGTTTCCTAAGCCTCTGGTTCGTCTTTACTTAACGGACACTGGATTCTGTGACTACTTTCCCTTTCAGTGTCATTTGCCAGAATGCTTCAAGTCAATCACGTGGCCCACCTCAGGGGACGTTTGGACAGCAGGGCGTACACTTTGTGTAGGAGACTCTCTGGACTTCAGAATTTTACATTCTTTCACTTACTCTTTTGCTACTCTTTAATGATGTTTTAAACTTATTTTTAATCTTGTCGTGTCTTATGAGCTAGCTAAATCTTTTCTGGAGCAACACAAAATGACAAGCAAAATAAATAAATGTTTTTATTACTTGCTGTGCAACCTCAGTTAATTCAATTAGTCTCTCTTAATTTTCTCTATCTACAGAATTAGGATAATTCTTCCTACCTACTGAGGATTAAATGAGACAATGTGTGCAAAAAGCCTCTGTAAATTTCATAGTGCTATATAAAGGCAAGGTGGCTTGTTACTAATATCGTTGTTGTTAGTAACAAGGTGGGGGTCCCTGCCCCCAGGGCACCTGCGTTCGGGGATTGGTAAGGAGGGCATGGCTGGCTAGGACCCACTCCTACGTCACTGGGAAGACATCCAGGGTTGTGTGGCCTGGAGGAGCTGCTGATGCTGGCTGGCTGGGGAGCAGAGCTGCGCCAGACCTCATGCTGTCCCTGCCGCGCTGCCCACTCGGCAGCTAACTGGCCACAGAGGGACAGGTGATGTCTCCATAGCCACCAAGCCCCCCAGGGGAAGGTGGGCAGTCTCTGTGAGGTTGTAGGACTCTCCAGAGAGTCTTCTAGGATGTCAACCTCATCATTGGAGACGGCCATGGCCCCTCCTACTCCTAACATCTCAGAGAGCTCAGGGACTTGCTGATACAAGATGGGCAGTGGCCTTGGTCTTTGGTGAGAAGGCTGGGCTGACCTGTCCTCACTGTCCTTCCTCGGAGCGTTGACCCTGCACACCTCACACTCTCCTCCCTCCAGTTCTCCACTCCACATTGTCCCTTCTTTCCAGCATTCCTCCAAAATCCTTTAATCCTGGACACTTCCAGGCCCAACCCAGTCAGTGCATCAACCCTCCCAGTCTCCAGTGCCGTCCTCGCCCTTCACTGCATTCACAGCATTTTCTAAGCAACAGGAAGACTCTGGCTCGTCGAAATGCGAGTTGCAGTATTCTCGGGAGAATGGGCTTACGGTGAAATGTATTTTTTGTGGCTTTCTGTATCTTCCAAAATATCTAAAACAAGAATGTAATGCTTTGCCTTAAGGCAAAGAGTAAAATATATAGTTATACAGCATTTAAAGAAAATAATCTGAGTTTTGGTTCTCTGCTCTATCATTTTAAAACTGAGTGACTTCAGGGGATTTCCTCAGTTTTCCCCATCTGTAAAATGGAAATACTGATCTCTTCCTGTATTGAGGTTAAATGAGATCATGTCCTTGGAATTTATTTATAAACACATTAGTTATTATTGTTGTTAGATTCAAGAGCAATAAACCACAGCAAGAACCTAGGAAGGTCCTTGTCTCATTGAAATTGTATTGCACCCTAGTCACAGCCCTGTGACAGAGATCATTGTCCACATTTGGCTAACGAGGAAAGAGAGGGGTGAAGAGGTTCTATTGAGGCCACACAGCAGAGGCCAGCCTCAAGCCCCAGCCTCCTGACTCCAACTGTTGCTTACCTGCGGGCTCTCGGGGCCCTGCACCAAGTCAGCCCCTTGCAGAGTCTCACGGATGCTGACTGAGCACCCAGAGCTGACTGCGGGGCCTTGAAGGCACTACACCTTCATCAGGGCCTCAGCTTGCCCGTGAGTGGAATGAAGAGAGAATCTTTATCCTCCTTTCTCAACACGTGAGAGATACAAGCTGACATGGAAGCAGTTTGGGTTTTATCATAATCACCCTTATGAGTATTCATAAGCCACATCATCTCCAGGCTGCGAGGTCTCCTAGAGATTCTTTTCCAGAATTTCTTAGGGGAACTGAAAAATGTCCCTCTCTTCGGGACTGGGGTCCTCTGGGGGGAAGAGGAGTGACAGCCCATCAAAGAAGATGGAACAGGAATAAGCCCCCTGCTGCTTCCCTGGCGTAGGAAGGACACAGCATGTGTATTCGTGTGTGTGTGTGTGTGTGTGTGTGTACATGAACATATGCACACACGCACGGGGCTGCTAGACTCAGGGTGGGCGGTGGAGGGCTCTGCTGAGGTTCTCCTTCCCTATCTCTTGCAGGAGGCAGAGAGGAGCGCAGCCAGAGTTTCTCTGGTAAAAATTCTCCACATAGGGTTGGGGGAATACTTTCCTCAGAGAACACCCACTCCCTAAAAAGAGCTGGGTGGCTGCCTGGACTTGGATAGGATTCACCAAAAATGCCCTGTCAGCAGGAGTTGGCATTACAAAGGCCTTCACTGCCAGCCTTTCCCCCGGCTCCTTTTTCTCCCCAGACCTACCAAAAAGACCCAGCAGCACTAAGAAAGGTTGGTTCTCATATTTCCCCTTTCTCATAAAAGTCACCTTGACCCCCTAATTCCCCACTTTCAAAATGCCTGTTGGAGCCCGCCCGCCCTGGATTCTTGCCAGCGTTAGAACCCTGACTCACACCTCCCTTTCTCCAGGGCCCGTGAGGCACTCTGAGCCTGGCTGGTCCCGGTGCCCTCCTTCCTGCCTTTTTGCTTCCAGCTGCTTTCGCTAGTTCCTCTGATGTATTGATCCCAGGAGGGGCTGGCCAGGGCTCCCGGCAGTGTCGCTCTCACAAGGCCCTGTGGGGGTGACTCAGCTGGAGATGGCTCTGACAGTGTGGGGGAGGCATCTTCAAGCAGGTGCCTCAAGTCACAAAGCCAGCCCTGTCCCCAACTTCTCAAGAAGGGAAATGCTTATCATGTTGTCATGACACACCACCAGAGCTGTTTTTCTCTCTCTGGAAGTTGGACTGTTCCTAGCACATGGTCCAATGTGTCACTAGAGATATGAGTCAACCAAGGGTTCAAGGAGGGACAGACTCACCCTGGGAAAGAGCCCCAGGCCAGCGGTGTTCCCATGCGTGCAGGGGTGGCCCGAGAAGCTGTCCTCTCCCCTCTCCTCCTACAGAGCTGTGACCTCTCTTATTTAAACAAGGTGCAAAGCCTTTGGGGGCGGCAGAGAAGAGCTCTGGAGAAGGCTGATGTGACAGGGTGGCTGAAGCGGCCCGTCTCTCCCCAGACACTCCTTCTTTCCTTTTGGGTTTTCTTACTGGTTCTAGGTGCTCTGTCATACTCTGTCCCTGCATTCTCTTTAAAGCTCCAACCCAAGTGTAGACCCAAACCCTGCTCCTGTTCCCATCCCATCCCTGAAAGAGCCTAGCAATGTAAAAAACAACTTCTTCGAACACTAAGAGTGAACAAAAGGAAATAACCACAGACAAAGCAAATGACACGGCCTCAGGGTCTCCAGCCCCAGATGGCCAGGACACTTGCGCAGGCCCCTCCCTGGGTTCTTGCGGGGCAGCTCCCTGCCTGTCCCCGTGAAGGGGCATCCTCTCTCTTATGGACATGTATCTCTAACACTCTGTCTCTTTTCTGGCTGAGACCCCATCCAATGCTTCCACTTGGCTGGGACCTCCTTCTCAGGCCCCATTTTGGACGGAAGGACAGGTCCATTCTCAGAAGACTTGCAGAACTGGGAGGCTGAGATGAGAGGCTTCTCCTTCCTATCTCGGGTGGCGCTCCACCCAAGCCCTAAGGAGGGGACTTCTCTGCATATACAGGAAAACGGCTCTACAAGCCCCATGGAAATGCCGATGGCCGTAGCAATTCTTAGGAAACAGAGAAAGCAAATGCCATTTGAAACCATAAAAGCCTTCGATGGAGGGTGGAGCCTGGTCAAGGCAATAAAACAATCTTAGGGTTCCCACTGCTCCTGGAAATGATGGCCGGTTGTTCAATTAAAAACCTTTTTGGGTTTTAAATGTGGGAAGATGGGGCTGGAACTGAGCTGCAGCCGGAGCAGGGGCTGGAGAGAAGTCAGGCCATTTAAAGAGAGACGTGTGGTTGTTTGGATTTGAGGCCTTGAATTTGCAGAGAAGGAACTTGCAGAGAAGGAAAAGGGAAGACAATAGAACGATGGGGGCGGTGGGGAGCTGGGGGCAGGTGCCCACCAGCAGTCTGCTGTACCCCTGGGCGATGGGAGGGTGAACACTCACACTCTATCACAGCTGACCTGCAGTTAAGTGCTGCTCTTCCCTTCGTGTTGCTTGGGATGTGAAGCTGGGCCCTTGTTCTGTGACTGGGTCAGAGGCCAAGAGGAGGACGACGTTTCAGCAGAGGCAGAACATTGGTGCCAAAAGGGACTATGATCGTATATGCTCTTCCCAGCCCAGGAAGAGGAAGGACGCATGGAGAGAGCCCTTGTGAGCCCGTTCCTGAGAGGCAGAAATGGGGGAGGGCTGGCGCAAGCGGATTCCTGCCGCTTCCCGGCCTGGTGACCTCAAGTAGGTTGTCTGAGTTGTTTCATCTGGAGACTGGGGATAGCACCAGTACCTACCCTGCAA
Source organism: Cheracebus regulus (assembly GCA_963574635.1). Taxonomy (NCBI): domain Eukaryota; kingdom Metazoa; phylum Chordata; class Mammalia; order Primates; family Pitheciidae; genus Cheracebus; species Cheracebus regulus. The sequence goes on along the minus strand of CAUYQU010018326.1, from coordinate 70,565 downwards.
GGCAGGGGTGAGGAGTGAATACGCTGCAGTAGCTACAGCCTGGCACACAGGAGGCTAAGCAGCTCGGCCGACATCCTGCTGAACCTGCAGCTGGAATTCTGCACATACATTGTCATCTGAGGCTTGTTTTCTCACCCCTTCCTGATCTCACCTCCATTCCCTCCCACCCCAGGCACATCAGACACAGGTTTTGTGAAGAAAACATCAAATAGCTCCTAGGAAAACCCAACCCATAGTCAAAGATGTTGGTGAACTCCAAACTGTCACATCCAGACAGTCAGCAGGATGGGACTCTAAAATGACAGTCTTTTGAAGCAATCGTTGGTGCTTCTCAGGCCATCAAGACAGCGGGCAACGCCAGCCTGTGCTGGCCAGACATGGGTGAACGTCTTGCTGTGGCTCATCCTGTCCCAGGGGCTGTCTCTCTACTCTAATTCCCACACCCCAAGGCCAAGTGGACTCCATGGAAAGCTCTCTATCCAGATTTCAGTGCAGCCCTAGAGAGGCCCTCAAGGTCTCAGGGACTTTGTCCAGAAAGGAAGATATTAAATATTCATGGAGAATGAGTAGGTGTCAATTCTGACATGAGAGGCAAATGTGGCTACAGTGGATGGTTGATGAGGATGAATGAGGGCCAGATGGGCTCGGGGTTGGCAGGGGCGTCGGGGCTGGAGGGAGCGGGAGGACGGCTGCTGCGGAGACCACATTTTTCTGTATTGTTTCTGACACTAAAACACCATAAAAATATGCTAGCAACTGGACAAGGCTGACCTATACTCTACAGCTCACCTTGTCTCCTTCCTCCTCCGAGATGGAAATATTTATGCACCATGGGGAGATTCTGGGTGGGGGTTAACTGACTCAGGGTCAAAACACTTTGATAAACGGCCTCTCTTTCTTCCTTGGTTTCCTGCTGATGTTGCTTGTCGGTCCACCTATTTCCCGTCTTAGATCCTCCTTGCAAGGAAAAGACTAACTTTTGGGAGCAGGGAGGGGGTCTTTGCTTTGTGCCCTTTGACATTTCATGCCTTTAACTCCAAATCCTCTCTTTCATCTACAGGATAGAGAGGCTCACGCACAGGATGAAGCCAGTGAGTGGGCAGGGGCCTGGCAAGGAAAGGGTAAAAACAAGGCAAGAGAATTTCCCAGAAAAACCCAGAGACGAGGAAGGTGGTAGGAAGGGCATAGGCCGGGTCTCATGAGACCTGGTTTGGAGTCCAGATTTGCATTGACTCACAACCACCCCAAGCAAGGTGTGAGACTTCTCTGGTCTGAAGTTGCTCATCTATGGCAGGAGGAGGTTGGGCTAGGTCATCTCTGAGGCTCTTTCCAGCTCTGACCATCCCCAAATCCATGAAAATATGGAGTCATCACACTGTGGCCCGCAGGAAAATTCGAAGCCCCTCAGGGACTGCTCCAATTCTCCCGAGTTGGTTGCTATTCTGGTCACAGTTACACTCCATGGCCCTAGCCTCTCTGAATTCCTGCCGATCTAGGAAACTGCATTCCCTTCCTCCTGGATGAGTCCTGGAGTTCGAAAGTCTGTGACAGTGCCCAGAGGGGGTGTTTGGCTGTTGCTTTCCTTGTGACCAAATAGTCTCTCTCCAGGAGAAAATGTCACCGTGTGTTATTGGGCGATGGAAGCACCAAGCAAGTGCATTTGCTGTGGGAGCAGCTGGGGGAAGACGGGGAGTGCATCTGTGCTGGAGAAATCGCGTCTTGTTGATGCATGAGCTCACTGCCTAATGATTTCCCATTCATCCTCTCGTAAGGGAAAGATTAGATATTTATTCCGTCGAGAGGCACGGCATACTAATGAGGGGCACACTGGGCCGGGGGCAGGGTCTGCTTGCCCACCAGCTCTGTGCTGAAGCAGGCAGCGAACAGAGGGAGGGAAGACGGGGCTGCGGTCTGGTTGCCAGTGGGAGCCGAGCCCTGCAGGAAGCTGGCCTGAGTGGGCAATGGGCCTGTCTGGAGATAGGGAACTCATCAAGAGTGAAAGGAGAGTGTTGCTTTCCTTGTGACCAAATAGTCTCTCTCCAGGAGAAAATGTCTCCACTGTCTGGGCCTCTGGCAGCTTTGTAAGGTCATTTCTTCTGAAGCAGCAGAGGAGGACCTATTGTGAAAGGCCAAGTTTAGAAACAACTTAAATAAGAATACCCAAGGCCGGCACAGCTGAGCAGCTCTGCTTACTGCAGGTCAGAGCCCTGTCTGGACTGATTAGCTTTGTTTTCCAGAATCACACGGGAAACCTTTAGCCCCCTGGAGCCAAGAACAGCTACTGATCCTAATTTTGGCTCAAGGGAGAGTGTGTGGAAGGGTGGGTGCACATCCATCGCCTCGGAAGCAGGAGCAGCCTGTGGACTTGGAGTCCTCCCCTGCGGTGCAGGGGCCTGCTGCTGCTCAGCTGTGGGAGTGTGTGGCCTGACTCCTGGATTGATCTCGGGGACCCTAGTGAAGGCTGCCCGTGGGATGGAGTGTGGAACCTACACTTCTCTTCTTTCCTTTCTGGTAGATTTTCAGCAATCCTTCTCTAGAGGAGCCTTGGTCCCTTGGGCAGTCCCAGGAAAGTCAAGGTCCTGTTTGCTTTAGAACCTGGGGCTGGACACAGTGAGGCGCATTCTCAGGATCTGAGCTTTGAGCATGGAGGGACCCCTCCCTGCACCTTTCAATCTCGTTTCCTCCTAGTCACTATGGGACACGAGGTCCGAGGTTAAGGCTGCTGTTACTGTTCTGGAGCAGAAAAAGCTGCTCCTGGCTTGATGTTCCCATCCGACCAAGAAATCCTTCCAGGGAGGCAACCAGGCTCTTCACTTCCTCCCCTCTTGGGTGAGAGGTACAAAGGAGAGGTCCCACCCATCTGTCCTCTGCATTGGCAGGGTTGGCAGGAATAAACTGTGGGGAGGAGCCATTGGCCCAAGGGAGGGGGTACCAGAGAATAACAAGGATGATGAGACCAGGCCCAAGGGAGTGTGGGGGCAAATGAACATCCAGCAAAGACAACCAAGGAGCTGCACAGCTCTTGCTGAGCAGCAGACACACATGGGAGCCTTGGAGCCCTATCGGGGACCCGGTGCCTTCTGACTCAGGTGGGTGGGGGTCAGGCAGGTGGAAGGGCCACTGCTGGGCTCACTTGGATTGCTCAAAGAGGGGCGCAGGGCTGGCCATCTTCATGCATTGTTCGGAGTGCTCCAGCCTCAGAGCTCAGCCTGGGGAGCAGTCTTCACGGGTTCGGGCAGGCCTCCCAGGACCCCAGGCTCAGGCACATCTTCACACCTACTGGGGCTTCCGTGTGACCCTGATTTGCCCTGCTGGCCTCTTTGAGAAAACTCTCCCTCTCTGCTTCCATCCTGGCTTGGACCTGCATGCAGGAGTTCAGACACTTGGGAACTTAAGGCAGAATTCTAGGGATACTGAGCCTTTCTGCAAATTTCTGATGGGAAGGGTAGTCTTTGCCTGAGTTGTTCTGTGTTGCTGTAAGCCACGGTTGCTCACTCTACCACTCTGTCCCAGCCCCAGTTTTTCCCCAAGCTATGGCCCATGTATGAAACTAGACTGTTGGCACGCTGCCAAACCAACCTTCCCAGACCTTTAAAGACCCGTTATAAGAGCTGCAACCTCCAGAAAATTTCCCTGGAATAACACGACCCGTGTCCCAGTTCCACAGTCGATCTTCCCCACTCGGGCTCTACCAAAGCGGCCTTTGTCAAGGCCAATGATAAGCTCCCACATGCTGAATGAAATGGCCAGTTCTCAGTCCGCATCTGACTTGATTGGTCACAGCATCTAACACCGCTGAGCCTTACCCCGTCCTTCCGGAAACACTCCCTTTGTTTCCTGAGACACCGTACCCTCCCGGCTTTCATTCTTTTCCCCTGATGCTAGTTTCCTTTGCTGATTTTTCTTCACAGCCCCACATAAATTGTTAGAGTACTTCATGGTAAGTCTTGCTCCTTTCCCCTTTTCTAGCTAAACGTATTCCACTGGAATCTCAATTCGTCTCATGGCTCTTGACACCATTTATAAGCTGACATCTCCTAAATCTGTTTCTTTAGCCAAGGCCTCACTCCTGGACTCTGGACTTTATATCCAGCTTCCTACGCAGCATCACCACTTGGATGCCCAAAAGATATCTCAAATACGACATGTCCAAATATGAGCTCCCGATCTTTCTGCCTGAATGGGTTCTTCCTCCAAGACTTCCCAAATCAGCATCTGAGTTGCTCAGACTGAAAATCTTGATTATTCTCTTTTTCTACACCTTAGACCCTCCACCCAATCTGTCACAAATACTGCTGGCTGTATTTTCGAAATATATTCAGAGACTAGCCACCTCTTACATATCTACCACCATCCTTGTTCAAGCTACTGTCATCTCTTTTCTAGGACAATCGCCTCCCACTGACGTCCCTGCCTTTGCTCTGACTTACAGTCATCTAGGCCTAGCCTGTGAGCTGCAGCGATCCTCTGAAACATCTGGCTGTGGAACCACATTAACCTTTCCTGCCTCTTACCTCTCCGACTTCATCGTTCACTCTTTCCCCTCCCCAACCCCATTTCTGCTTCTGCCACATTGGTCCTCTTGCTATCCTTTTTCTCTTTTTTCTTTTTCCCTCTTTCTCTCTTTCATTCTCCCTCCCTCCTTCCCTCTCTCTTTCTCTTTCTTTCCTTTCTTTCTCTCTTTTTCTATTTCTTTCTTTCTTGATCGGGTCTTGCTCTGTTGCCCAGCCTGATGGCTCACAGTGCACTGGTGTGATCCTGGCTCACTGCAGCCTCAATGTCCCAGGCTCAAGCGATCGTCCCACGTCAGCCTCTGAGTTGCTGGGATTACAGCATGCACCACCACACCCGGCTTTATTTTTATTTTTATTTGCTGTAGAGATGAAGTCTCCCTGTTTTGCCAGGGGCTGGTCTCAAACTCCTGGTCTCACATGATTCTCCTGCCTCGGCTTCCCAAAGTGCTAGGACTACAGGTATGAGCCACTGTACCTGTCCTCTTTCCTGTTCTTTGATCATGCTGGATGCCATCCCACCTCGGGGTCTTTGCATTCACCTTTCTCTCTACCTAGACCTCTCTTCTTGCAAATATCTGCAGGATTCTCTCCCATCTTTCAGGTCTACTCAAAGGGCATCCTCTCAGGGCGGTCTCCCCTGCCTGCCCCTGTCATCCGCCCTTCAACCCAGCCTCCCCAACCCAACTCTCCTGTCACATTTTCCTGCTTTGTTTTCTCCATGCCATTTATGACTCTCAGACATACTATTTATCTTAGTCATTTGCCTTCCTCCACTAGAGCGCAAGTTCCACGAGAGCAGGGACCTTCTGTGCTGCATTCTCAGCATCCAGGACCATATTGGTACCTAGCAGATGCTCAAATGGGTCATTGCTGAATGAATAATTCCTGAGCGATTCCTCCTTTGACATCTTCAGTTCCCTTTCTCTTGCTCTCTCCTGCCTGGTGCTCTCTGCTGCCTGCCCCTTTCTCCTTCATCCTGGCTGTAGGCGTTCCCCAAAGCTCGGTTCTTGTTCCTGAGTTCTCCTTCTGCCATCTGTATCCATCATCCCACTCACTCAGTCACTCTCCCCACTTCAATACTCACCTCTATCTCCCCCTTTTTCCTTTTAATGTAATTTAAATAATTGTGTTCCTTTCATTAGATTTTTACTTGCTCTGAAACCTCTGTTCAGCTGTGAGTTCCTTGAAAGCAAGGACTATGTTTGTCCCTTCAATACAGTTCATTGTTCTAGGACCCAGGTGTGTTCTTCGAGGGCTCGTTGAAGACCTGTTCAGTGGATGAAGATTCAACATGCTTACCTCTTACTCCTGCCCGTCTGCCGTCCAGGACAGACTGACCTGGAAGCCTGAGATCCAAGGTGGACACTTTGAAGGTGTTGCATCAAACTGCAGGCCAATGAGGCTTTGGGAAGCTTCATCCCCCGGTGATTTAATGAGTCCCAGTGGAGCAATTAGCCAATTCTTTGGCTCTACTTGAACAAGCCTTTTGTGGCCACTCTTGGATCTCATTCGACTTGAGTGTGTGGGCGTGAGAAGAGGATGCAACTGAAATTTTTTTCAGGCAAGAAAGGCAATTTCATTTCAAGAGGCCTGCCTTCCTTCAGCTGCTGGGCTAGTGAGGGACCTGCACGTCCCCAAGACAACAGAGCTAGTTTCCTGCCTCCCCCATTGGACTACAAGGTCTTGAGGACAGGACTGGAGTTGAAGTCATATTCCCAGCCTGGTGCCTGGTACATAGCAATTACTCTGCAAGTAGTTATTACACAAAGAAAAGAAACCCAATCTTATGTGAGAGAAGTTCTCTCTGGATCCTTCCCTAAGTCCAGAGAGAACAGGGAAACATACTCGCCTTCCTCTGACTTCCTCTTTTATCATGCTCTGTCCTTCACTGTCATCAACATAGCCTGGCCTGAAACGTTTCTGTTCTAGAGCAATCTCATCCGGCTCTGATTTCTTTTCACATGGCTCGCAGTGTGGCAGTGTGCATAATTGTGTTGTAAGCATCCTGAGCTGGTCTGTCCCCAGGTGTGTGCCTTGCATATGAGGGGCTTGGGACTTGGGGGCACAGGGCATCTCCTACAGTTGCTGGCAGGCTGGGCACCCTGATGTGGAGGGCTCTTGCCTTGCCTTCTTTCCACAGCCCAGCCCATGGTTCTGCATTCAGCAAGTGCTCAGTGATGCACTGACCGGCACATAGTCAGCATTCAGTGAATAGCTATTAAACCAAAGAGAATAATGTTAAACCCAGTGCTCACAGAAAGGAAATAAGGAATCTAATGTCAGCACCAAACCTGCTCCCCGAAATGACCAGATTTTGAGATGAGTGAGAGAACCTAACCAGCCCACAAAGAAAAAAAAAGAAAAAACAGAACAAAATACTTTTCTGGATCCCCTGATGAGCTGCACAATTTCAGTGTTTAGTTTCTGTCCCAAGAATCAATGCAACCATGCTTCCCTCTGGCTGTGCAAGGATCGTGAGTTCAAATCTTGGCTTTATTATTTCTGTTTAGGTGACACTGGGTAAGACACTTAACCTCAAACCTTCATTTCTTGATTTTCTTATAGGGGATGACCACAGGGTTGTGGTAAGGATGAAACACAGCAAAATAGGTTGTGCCCTTGGTACCTAGCAGGAGCTGGATGAATAATGACTGGCACATCCCAATACATGGGGATCAGAAAGGAGACGGGAGGGAGGAGCTGAGTTCTGGCATAGGAATGTGGCTCACGGGAAAGGGAGGAGGAAGGCTTGTTGGTGGGGCCACCCCTGTGGCAGAAGCCACCTAGAGGACATTCCCCAAGAGCTTGAAGAGAGGACTGACTCTCACTGACACTTAAGGGAAGAGTGAGGATGTCTGGAAATTCTGCCCAGTGACTTATCACTGCGGGGTTTAGGCCTCTGCCATGGAGACCACACTCCTTGGGAATGGGTAGCTCTGTCCTGTGAAAGCGTGACAGCTCAGAACTTCTCTATGGGAACAGCTGAAAATCACAGGACTCTAGAGATGGTTTAATACTGAGGAAAATGCAGCCCAGACAGGGAAAGTCACTTTTTCAAGGTCACACAGAAAACACATGCCATAGCCAAGACAAGAAATAAAAAAGGAATAATAATATCCAACAACCAGTCAGAACAGGTGTCCTGGACTGAAGGGAAAGGTGAGGCCTGGGAGTGGTACAGAAGTGACCCACGGGCTAAGCCAACCGGATGGGCACCAGAGGAATAGGGCTCAGCAGCTGCTTTGTGACAGCGCTGTCCTAGGTGGCTGTGCACTCTGTTTCCTTTACTGCATATAATACCAATAGGAGCTAGACATCATTATTATCCCCATTTTGCTGATGTCAAAACTGAGGCACAGTTTAGATAATGTCCCAAGGTTTTATTTTTATTTTATTACATTTTAGGTTTTGGGGTACATGTGAAGAACATGCAAGATTGTTGCATAGGTACACACATGGCAGTGTGATTTGCTGCCTTCCTCCCCATTACCTATATCTGGCATTTCTCCCCATGCTATCTCTCCCCAACTGCCCACCCCCCCGCTGTCCCTCCTCTATTTCCCCCCAACAGACCCCAGTGTATAGTGCTCCCCTCCCTGTGTCCATGTGTTCTCATTGTTCAACACCCACCTATGAGTGAGAACATGCGGTGTTTGATTTTCTGTTCTTGTGTCAGTTTGCTGAGAATGATGGTTTCCATGTTCATCCATGTCCCCACAAAGGACACAAACTCATCGTTTTTGATGGCTGCATAGTATTCCATGGTGTATATATGCCACACTTTCCCTGTCCAGTCTATCATCGATGTTTTTCTTTTTCTTTTTTTTTTTAATGTCCCAAGGTTTTAAAGCTAGAAAGTGAGGAAGCTGGAATGCAACTCAGGCTGGGTTGACAATAAAGCCTGCACTCCTTCTGCACAGCTCTGCCCATTTCCAGGCCAGGGGCTGTTCTACCATTTAAGGCCTCCCTTCCTGCCTGCATACCCTCAGTCCAGGCTCTCTGGAAGTATACAGAACACTTCATCACCCCTAAAACAACACACACACAAATGCACACTCACACACATACATGTGCATGCACACACACATTCTAGCCTAGTCCAAGAACAACACACACACACACACACACACACACACACTCATGCACACTCTAAACTAGTAGGGACCTGGTAAGGCAGGAAGATGGTCGAATCCATTAGCACGACCAAGCACAGCACATATTTATGGCCCCAGTTACAGCCTTCGCCTCCTGCCACAGTGAAGGAGGGGGAATAGTGACAGGAATAGTTGTGTGCAGTGGGGTCTGAGGCCTCTGTAGCAATAACCACAAGATTACAGAGATGTTAGCAAACCCAGCTGATGGCGGCTCTATTATAATGATAAATCCACAGCTTTATTTAGAAATAATGAGACTGGTTGCAGAGGAAGCTGGGCGGGAAGAGCATGGTGATTTTAGCCAATTGAAGCTCTGGTTGGAGAGACAGTGACAAACCTCTGGGAATGCCCAGGAAACCATTAGGAGCCCTTGGGCAAGCCAGGCCAGAGGAGAGCAGAGGGCAGTGTTTCCCGGGGCTGGAATGGATGTGGGGAACTCCCAAAATTTCCATCCCAGGCCTGAGTTTCTTAATTCCGTGCAATGCAAGAGGCCTCCAACGGCCCTGCAGGCCCAGTTTGCTCTGGCTCTCCAGCCAGTGGGGCATATTAGCTGCTGTGCTGCCCAGATTTCTCCCTGGAACAATCTGGACGGGGGAGGCGAGTGTCCCTTGAGGCTTAAGATTTGCAATTAACAAAGAGTTAGACTCCTCAGATGTATACCTCCCCTTCACTAGCCTTGAGCTCAGGGTTCTGCGGCTGTGAGAAAACAATGCAAATGCTTCTGGCTTTGGTACTTCAACTCAAGGACCAGGGTGGGGGCAGGAACAAGGGAACTGCCTGGTGCCACCTGCCAGGGCCGAATCTGACTCTCCTGCACAAACTCAAGGAGCAACACAGACAGCGTTCACAGCACTTGGGTGAGCACAGAGTGGCCCCCAAGTCCCCTTTCTCACGGTGCCTTTCCTTCTGCTCAGCATGTGGGTCACGGAACCTCTGCTTTGGTCCAGACCACCTGATCTGACTGGTTACCCCAGACACAAACCATCCCATTCACCTCTGAATGAGTGCACAGGCTGGGTCTCTCCTCACCAAGCCTGACTCTAGCTATTTTCTAAATACACCTTGAGCTGCTTCTCCGAGAAGCCTTGCCAGGTTAACCCATTCCATTCCAACTGCTTCTTTAATAGTCTTTTCCTTGGGCACCCATATATAGTCTTAATTGAATGAAGTAAGCCACTGGTCATTTAATAAGAAAGTACTGGGTTCTTACACTTAGCCCTGAGGGAAAATACAAGAGAAAGTCAAATGTGGGTCACAAGCCATTCCTGAGCCATTGGGAGGACTTTACAAGGTAGAATATGACTCAGGATAGAACTTGGGGATACAGAGAACACACTGGAGAGGCAGCTGCTGTGAGACCGGGAGGCCACATGGAGGATGTTGGCAGGTGGGCTCTGAAAGGTGGATTGGTTTGCACCAGGAAGAGAGGTGGGAACAGGCCTGCCTAACATGGAGAACCTTGTGGGCAAAGGCAAGAGTCAGGAATGTCCGGTGTTTTTCAGAAGCTGGGGAATTCCTGAGCTCAGGTCCAAAGGGCAGCTCTGGGAATGGAATCAGACGCACCGGAGAGATAGGAGCTGGCTGTCGGCTGCGCTCGGCTCATCAGTACTGTCCCCCATTGTGCTGGCTATGGGAATTCATATACACTCAGTGCTCTGTCATTCCTGGAAACTGTGATGACTTGGGCCTCCCTGGCCCCCAAATAATTAAAATTTGACAGCACCACGAACAGGTACAAGCACCAGCCTTCTTGTAGCTCTTCCCCCTCTTTTGCTTGAGTCCTTGCCTGGCAGGGTGATGAATCTGCTCCTGAAAATTCTACCTGCTGGTGGGCTGCGGGCTGGAGGGTACCAGGGGACTCACTTGAGAAGGAACATCCAGCTCAGACAGACGGTAAGACAGGCTGTCTGAGCATGGGACCGGCTCTGCGGCTTTGGAAACTCCTGGGCCTGGATTCCCTCTGCACCTGGCTAGAATGCTCCCACTTCCTTTGGCCTATCGAGTTATTTATGACTGTCGTTCGCCACCTGATTTAATTCTCCTCATCCAGAAGACCTTCTCCAGCTGTCCTGATTCTAAGGATCCTGCAGCCGTACACAGCGGATAGTATTTGCTGCTTTGCTCGGCCAGCTACTGCATGGACATTTTCTGGCTCTGTAATTAGATTACAAGTTTCTGTGGGTCAAAGAGGCTGTTTTCTATCCCAGGGCCATTCCCACCCCTATGCCTGGCACAGTGTTCTTGGGAGGAGGAGACAGAGGAGGACTATAATGATACTAGTTGAGAATGATGAGGATGATGGTGATTTGTCCCATGCTCTTTGGTTGATTTGCCCTTTTCAGAAGCCAGGCTGGGGAAGTGGGGATGGGATGAGGACAGGACAGTCACAGGGTTCTTGGATATGGAAAGGTACATCCAGGTAAGGAGTGTGCTTGGGCACAGACTGCCTACCCTAGGACTGAGGCTTCCATTCATGCCTGGAGCCAGAGACAATGGACGGTGGGCTCTGGCAAGGAGCAAAGGAGGCTCCTAGGAGGGCTGTGCTGAGCTCTGCTTCCTGCAGCCCCTGGCCCTCACCCCCATCCCTGGGTGGCAACCTCACTGTGAGGAGGGCTGAGTTGCTATTCTCTACCTATGCAGTTACCATAATGAAACCACAGCCTAAGGAGACCACAAGGGAAGCACTGTGCCAGATGTAAACTTCAGAGTGATTTATGGAGTGGAGCTCCCCAGGTTGGGGCTGGTGCACAGCTGCTGTTCCGATCCGCCCTGTCTGCCCGCCCCGTCTGTCTGCTGGCCAGCCAGCTACTTGGGTTCTTCTTAAGGATGACATTTCAGGAAAGCAAAGGTGGGGGAGGCACTGGGCCACTGGGCTGGACTGGTCAAAGTCAGCAACAGCTATGAGAATGGGGTGTCCCCAGATCCTTCCTGGGGCACAAGCAGAGCCCACAAAGCTTTCTCTCTTTGAATACATCAAGATTTATACCCTTTGCATACCAGAGTCCCTCTCCTCATAGGCTCAACGCAGAGATATTGAGTATTGACTATCTATAGGGGAATCTGCTGACAGAGTCGGGTAGCCCCTCCTCAGAGATACAGTGCAGGAAATATCCAGGTTGCTGCTCAACCTGTTAGCACTCAAGAGAGCAGATGTAAGGCCACTGGAGCTTGGAGAAAACGCCCCCATTGAGCTCTCAGCTGCCTGGGTGGGCTTAGAGACAGGATGCTAACTATACCTGCAGGATGCACTACACAGCTTCCTCAACCCAGGGAACTGGAGCGAAGGGCTCTGTCAGACCGAAGGGCTCTGGATGTGCCCTCTCCAGTTCTCTGTGCCAAACCTGCTCTCCCTTCTCTTAAAAGCCACCTTGAGCCCCAGCTCCTTGAAACCTTCCGTGGTTAATTCCAGCTGATTGCAAACAGCTCAGCACCCACCTCCTGTGTAGGGGTTAGCCAGGTCTCCCTTTCAGCTGGCCTTCCCCATCTCCCAGACTTCCCTGGGAAAACAGTGCTCAAGTGAAGGGACTCTGCGGTGTGTCCCTCATCATTTGTGCTGTTCATTAGGTATGTCCAGCTCCCCTCTGGGCACTTGGTAGGATGACTTTGCCCCTTCTCCCTTCATATTAGGAGTTACCATGTGTCTTGTTCTAACGGGAGTGGAAGTGACATGTGTCACGTCTACGTGGAAGCTGTAATAAATAGTGCATGATCTGCCACTTCCTCTTCCTCCTGATGTTTAGCTGTGGGGGCACATGTCTAAATGCAGCCTCTGTTGGCTTGGGTCCCCAGGTAACAAGGTGGAGTAGAGTCCCCAGCCCAGCTGCAAAGCACATGAAACACGAAAAAGGCATAAACTCTAGTTGTCTAAAGCCACAAAATCCTCAGACTGTTTGCTGCTGCAGCACAGCCTGGTTCAGCCTGATTGTTATGGCCTGTTTTGATTGCCTATGCCAAGCTTCTAATGCACATCAGTGCTCTCAGTAGAAAGAACCACCCAGAACATGCAACCAGAAGCCATAGATAAAAATTCCCTTCACTTTCTACCTACATGGGGACCCTGCTGTCTGCCACCCCAACCTGGGGCAGAACGCAAGGGTAGGCTGGGCCACTGGGCAGTTTCCAGAGTCCCTCTTCATATCCCAAAGGGCAAAGGCCCATTTTGTCCCTAGGAACTGAGAGGTTTGGGATGTGTCCCACCCAACCCAGAATCGTACATCCTCAAGAAGTCAAGGAACAGGACTGTACTCACACTTGTGGCGTATTGGATGTCCTTCCAGATGGAGGTTTCCCGAGACAGGTCAGAGGCCTCAAAGAGGTTGTCCAGGATGACCTCACCAATCATGTCATGGCGGGAGAAGCGGTCGAAGTCGAAGACACTGAGATGCAGCTTGCGGTCAGCCAGCTCCTCGTAGGGCACGGGGAAGTGGAAGTTCTCATCGAAGGTGGGGTTCAGGGTCTTGCGGTGCACCCGGGTCTGCAGCTTGCATTTGCGGTCAGGCAGGAGGTAGATCTTGACATAAGGGTCAGAGCTCCCACAGAAGTCCTTGGCAGGGAGGTCAAAAGCCTTCAGGATACGCACAATCAGGGTCTCGGTCTCATAATCGTAGCGAAGGCTGAAGTTGATCTTCCCACAGCTCTTGGTGGCCTCAGACTTGGCATCGTCCCCATCCACCGACTTCTGCTTGTAGAGCTCGGGCTTGATGCGGCCAATGCTGGTGGGCTGTTCTGCCGCTGGCGGAAGCTCATTGCCATAGTCTACACTGGAGACATGCATCTGCCTTGGCAGGTGGCGCTTGAAGGATGTATGCCTGGCGGAGGTGGCAGAGGGAAGAGGTCAGGGCTCAGGGAAAGGGGGATGTAGACAGACACAAGCCTGGAGACCCCAGCTCATCCAATCCCTTGTTAAGCCCCCTTTTCTTCCTCTTATTGACCCCTTTTCTTCTGCACACACTTTGTGTGCAAGGTTGTTGTGAGCCTTACATGTCTTAATATATGTAAAGTAGTTGGAATGGTGCCTGGTATATAGTAAGCTCAATAAACATAGCCATTGCTAACATAATCACGTTCTCCTGCTTTTCTGTTACCTGCTTTTTAGGTTTATTTCCTAGTAGACACAACTCCGGTTCCCTTATTAAATCATGAGATCCCTTAAGAGAAGGACCATCCCTTCTCATCCTCAATATAGCACCCCCCTCGTCACCATCACCACCATCACCGCCACCATTTGTTGAGCATTTGCTATACGGCAGGCAGTGGAGTGGTTAAAAGCATGGGCTTTGGAGTTAGACTGCATAGATTAATTTTGGCTCTGTCACTTTGTAGCTGACATCTTGGGAAAGTTATTAAACCTCTCTGTGCCCTAAAAACGAGAATAATAAAAGTAACAACTGCATAGGATAGCTGTGAGAGTGAAATGAATTGATTACATATGAAGTACTTAGAAGAGGGGCAACCATAATCATAAGCAATATATGTGTTAGCTCTCCTTATCGATCACATTGATTCTTCCATTGGCTCCTCACAACTGCTATATAAAAGTCATCAGCCCTATTTTACAGTTGGAAAAAGCAAGGCTTAGGGAAGGTGAGCAACTTGCCCAAGGCCATATGACAAACGTTCAGTGTGACCCTCAGCATGTTCTTTCCTGGCCTCCAGTCTGAAGACCAGGCCTCCTTCTCTTTAGTTAGTCCCCTGAGAGTCTGGAGGGCCACTGCAGGGACCTAGGAATCCATCAGAGCCCTGCGTTTTGAGTAAATACAATGCCTCACGCATGCTTGCACCACATCTTTTAAAAGTGTTTCTGAATTTAGGGTAGGTTTTCACTATGTTTTTCTTGTTGCTATTTTCAGTTAAAGGATGTTGTATATATTTACAATTGTTGTCATGCAGGGAACTCTGAAAGGCTTTAAAGGAATCCTCAGTCTCAAACTATTAAGACTCTTACTTTATCTGCCATGCACTGCAGACCGTAGCTGTCAGGCTTTACTGACATACCCGTAAACACACCGTTAACTCCTACATCTCTAGGCCTTTGCATAGTCTCTCCCTTCTGCCTGAGGTCTTTCCGTCCAAACACCCAACACTCCCCCATTCCACTATTCCGTTTCCCTCACACCCATACACACCCCAAGTGCACACCACATGTACAGCAACCCGCCTCAAAGGTTTGCCTTTTGTGAAGTCTTTCCTGTTGCCCACCTCTTCATTGATCACCCATCATGGATCACATCATATGACGTATTTCTCAATCAAAGGATATGTGTTATTATTTCTGATCTCTGATCCTCACAGGCTGGAATCTCATAGACGTATTAAATAAGAGAGTGTGGAGATATGGGGGTCAGGGAAGGGAGCAGTCCACTCCTCACCTGGTGGATGATGCTGGCTCTGTAGTTTGTCGCTGCAGCCGCGTGTGACGCATGATGTGCTCCTTGACCGACATCTGCACCTCAGCTGGGATATCTGGGGATGTGTGGCTGATCTTCACGGCCGCCTCCAGGAAGCCCAGGGTGCTGGGGTCCTTCAGCTTGCCCGCCATGCTGCCTCTGAAGCTGGGGCTCTGGAGGGCTTCCAAGGGGGGATTAGCGGAAGAGGGACTGGAGGCTTCCTTGTTCCTCCAGGGCATCCAGCACAGCTTCCAAAAGAGAAAGAGAAAAACTGCCACCAGGGCCACGCCACACACAATAACTACAACTGCGAGAAGGCTGACAGAGGTGCCTGCCCTCGGCATGAGCCAGGCAGGGAGGGACACACAGACAGAGGCGGGGAGAAGCGGGTGAGCGTGTTGGAGGAGGGAGCACACAGAAGGGACAAAGACGGAAGAAGAGAAAAGAATGGTCATGAGAAAACTGCCAGGTCAGAGGAGAGGTGGTCTCAGGGTTGACTCTTAATTGTCCACTTTGTGGAATATCTGCAGCCTTGTGTTCACTTCAATCTGATTCTTCGAGCATCATCCCCTCTCCTGCCCCCACCACTATCCCCCAGCCAGCTTGGGGAGCACCTGGGCTGTCGTCTCTACTGCCTATTGGCGTGTGCACAGGGAAAGGAAAGTAATTTAAATAGCAGCCTAAGCAAATGTGCAAATTCGTGAAGTGTTCATGCTCAGATGCTGTTTGAATTTCTATTAGAGCTGCTACTGTGGCCAGGCTTAGAGTCATTTTTGTCTACAGCCCTGTTCCTTAACAGGCTGTGATATGCTGGGGAGCAGAGGCTGGCTAACTCATCCTCTTTTCTTCTTCATCCCATCCCTATTGAGCCCAAGACAGGAACTCAATAAACACTGAGCTGACTTCAAGTGAATGAGATTGAGCATAATCTCTTTAAGGGCAAGGATTAGCTTCTTCTGTACTCCCAGAACTCTGTGCATAGTGGGTTCTATAAATACTTTTATCAAGTTGGAATCTGATCTACACAGTGAACTTCGAAGCTAAATATAGGCACACTTCATTTTACTGTGCTTCACTTTATTGTGTTTCACACAATTATGTGTGAAAAAACACACAATTGTGTTTTTTACAAATGGAAGGTTTGTGGCAACCCTGCCTTGAACAAGTCTGTTGCTGCCAGTTTCCCAATAGCATGTACACATTTTGTGTCTGTGTGTCACATTTTGGCAATTCTCCCATTATTTCAAACTTTTAAATTACTATTATAGTTGTTACAGTGATCTATGATCTGTGATCTTGAATATTACTATCTTCATTGTTTTGAGGTGCCATGAGCTGCACTCATGTAAGATGGCTAAATTAATTGATAAATGTTGGGTGTGTTCTGACTGATCCCCTGGCTGGATATTCTTCTCCTTGGGCCTATTTGTTGAGGCATAAGATTATTGAGATTAGGCGAATTAATAACCTTGCTTTGACTTCTAAGCATTCAGGTGAAAGGAAGTGTCACATGACTCTCATTTTAAATTAAAAGCTAGAAATGATTAGGCTTAGTGAGGATGGCATGTCAAAAGCCAAGACAGGCCAAAAGTGAGGCATTTTGTGCCTAACAGCCAAGTTGTGAGTGCAAAGAAAAAGTTCTTAAAGGAAATTAGAAGTGTTACTCCAGCAAACACACAAATGATAAGAAAGTCTTCTTGCTGATGTGGAGAAAGCTTTAGTCATCTGGACAGAGGATCAAACCAGCCCCAACATTCCCTTAAGCCAAAGCCTAATCCAGAGCAAGACGGAAGCTTTCTTTCATTCTATGAAGACTGAAAGAGGTGAGGAAGCTGCAGGAGAAAAGTTTGAAGCTTGCAGAGGTTGGTTCTTGAGGTTTAAGGAAAGATGTCCTCTTCATAATATAAAAGTTCAAAGCTCAAGCAGCAAGTGCTGATGTAGAAACTGCAGGAAGTGATTCAGAAGATCTAGCTAAGATAATTGATGAAGGCGATCACACCGAATAATAGATTTTCAGTGCAGAAGAAATAGCTTTATATTGGAAAAAGATTTCATCTAGGACTTTCAAAGCTAGAAAGGGGAAGTCAATGTCTGGCTTCAAAGTTTCAAAGGACAGGCTCAGTTTCTTCTTAGGGGCTAATATAGCTGACGACGTTAAGGTGAACCCAGCGGTTATTTACCATTCCAAAAATCTTAGGACCATTAAGAAGTATGCTCGGTATACTCTGTCTATGCTCTAAAAATGGAACAACAAAACCTGGATGACAGCACATCTGTTTAAGAATGGTTTACTGAATATTTTAAGCCCACTGTTGAAATCTACTACTCAGAAGAAATGATTCCTTTCAAAATATTACTGCTCATTGACAATGCACCTAGTCACCAAAGGGCTCTGATGGAGATGTACAAGGAGATTAACGTTATTTTCATGTCGGCTAACACAGCATCCATTCTGCAGCCCATGGTTCAAGGAGTAATTTCAACTTTCAGATCTGATTATTTAAGAATTTTGTAAGGCTTTAGCTGTCATAGATAGTGATTCCTCTGATGGATCTGGGCAAAGTAAATTGATAACTGTCTGAATAGGATTCACCAGTCTTGATGCCATTAAGAACATTAATGATTCAGGGGAAAATGTTAAAATATCAACATTAACAGAAATTTAAAAGAAGTTGATTCCAAACATCATGAATGGCTTTGAGGGGTTCAAGACCTCAGTGAAGGAAGTAATGCAGATGTGGTGGAAATAGCAAGAGAACCAGAACTAGAAATGGAGCCTGAAGAATGGATGAGGAGTTGCTTCTTATGGATGAGTAAATGAAGTAATTTCTTGAGATAAAATCTCCTGGGGAAGGTGCTGTGAACATCGTGGAAATGACCACAAAGAACTTAGAATATTAAATAACCTGAGTTGATAAAGCAGTGTCAGGGGTTGAGAGGATTGACTCCAATTTTCAAAGAAGTTCTACTGTGGGCAAAATGCTATCAGGCAGCAGTTTTGCTACAGAGACATCTTTCATGAAAGAAAAGCTCCATTGATGCAGCAAACTCACTGTTGTCTTATTTTAAGAAATTGCCATAGCCACTCCAGCCTCCAGCAACCACCAAACTGCTCAGTCAGCAGCCATCAACATCGAGGCAAGACCCTCCACCAGCAAAAAGAGATTATGACTCACTGAAGGCTCTGATGATTGTTAGCATTTTTTTTTTAGCAATCAAGTATTTAAAATTAAAATATATACATTGTTTTTTGGTGTAATTCTATTGCATACTTAATAGACTACAGTATATTTTACACTATATATGTATACATACATATAGGTATATATGTTACAATATATACATTTTGTAAGGCCTTAGCTGCCACAGATAGTGATTCCTCTGATAGATCTGGGCAAAGTAAATTGAAAACCATCTGAATAGGATTCACCTTTCTTGATGCCATTATATTTACAATATATTACAGTATATTTTATACTGTATGTATTCACATATATGTACATATACATATATGTATGTACTGTATGCACTTAATAGACTACAGTATATTTTATAAAAATGGACTGTAAATATTTTTATAAAATGTACTGTAGTCTATTAAGTGCACAATAGAATTATACAAAGTTATATATACATATGCATACATATGTATATATAAAATTATATATACTTATATGTATAAAAGTTATATATAATATATGTATATATAGTATAAAAGTAGTATAGTATGAAAGTTATATATGCATATATATACATATGTATATATACATGTATATATGTATAAGTTATATATAACATATGTAAATATAAGTTATATGTAAATAAGTTATATATAACTTCTGTGTGTGTGTGTATATATATATATATATATATATATATATATATAACTTTTATATGCACTGGGAAACCAAAAAATTTGTATGACTTGCTTTATTTTGCTATGTGCTTTACTGCAGAGGTCTGTAACAGAACCTACAATATCTCCAAGGTATTCCTGTACAATGATCCCTAGAGCTGTCCTTTTCCATTCCTGTGGGTATTCAAGAGCGTTTCTATAAAACTGGTATTTTAAATGTTGTGATTGGTTTGGAGGTGGGCACTCACTGCCCCATCCCCAGCTCACCCCTGGCCCCAGGGATGCCCATTATCCCAAGAAAGCTACGAGGGATGCCTCTCTTTGTGAGAAGTTATGAAGCAGACCTCCCATCCCACTTCCCTCTCCAAATCTGGGAATGAACCTTTGAGCCCAAGGTCTCTTCTTGCTCTGAGTAGAGAAGTCAGAAGACTCTGAACCAAGGGTATGCCTTGCAGGGTTTGCAAAAACGTTACTGTGGACAAGCTAGCAGAAGAGTTTGGTTTGCCTTGCTTAATGATTGAAATGTTAAGAAATTCCATCATCTTCGTCATCATCCCAGATTTCTGACTTCACTGGAAAAGACCAATGACTTGGTAATTGAACATGGGCGCCCACATGGTGGGAACTGGTGACTTTCTTTGTAGGGATATGTCCTCACCAGCTCAACCCTCCACTCCCTGTTCCCTGCCTGGCCCCTGAAAGCTTGTAAGTTTGCAGCCCCTGTATTAGCCTGTCCCAGTGCCTTAAAAATCTTACTATTTAAGGTGAGAAATGACCCCACAACTACTGAGGCCAGGCTGTGCCTTTAAAGATAGGAGCAGTGGTCCACAGAAGGGACTTGCTTGGAGTCACAGGCTGCGCAGACCCAGAGCCTGAACTAGGGTCCAGATGTCCACCACCCAGCCTGGCACTCTTTCTTTTGCCCTGACCTGTCTCTGGTTAAACTATAAGCTACTATGACCCTGTGTTTTTCCTCTTTGTCTGACTCAGGGCCTTGCATAGAAACTGACACATGGAATGAACGAGTGAATGAAAGAATGGTACATGAAAAGGCTGTAATTAGCTCTCATTTCAATTAAGTTCAAGCAACATTTACTGAGTACTTGCCATGTGCCAAGTTCTGAGCTAGACTTGGGGTACAAAGATGCCCAGGTCCCTCCTAAGGGGATCCAGGTACTCCCACAGCACATAGGCTCCAGGGAAAGAAATCCCACATCAGAGGGGCCAAGAAGGAGGTGAGGATATCAGCCACTCTCTCTGGGAGGCCAGCACTGCCTTTTCACTCTTTTGCTGCAAGTTACTTGCCTGGATCAGCTATCACCTCCGTGAATAGGGAATAATAGCAGAGAATTCTCAAATCCTGAGCCACCTACTACCACCCCCTTCCCAAGCCTTTCCAATGCCTGGCTCCCTGCACAGACATTACAGCCTTTCCCTAGCCAAAGGAGCTGGAGCTAGTCCTTCACCTAGAACAGCCAGACACCAGGAAAGCTGATTCTAAGTCAACTCCTACACTAAAGATCTCCAGTGTGGTGGTGTCTCCAATGGGGTGAACCTCAGGGCCGGGGGACACTAGAGAAAAAAAATCAAGCCATTTTAATATTTTTAATCTTTAAAAGAAATCAAAATTTTAATATACAAGTTGATAGGAACAGTGGCATGTTATTATTAGATTTAGGTAATGTATTCAACATTACTATGTCTAAGGTTCAAAGAGGTTTATATCTATTGACTCATTTAATCCTCTCCAGTGAAAAAGGTTTGATTATCATCCTCATTTTACAGATGTGGAAACTGAGGCACAGAAGGTTAACTAGATTACCCAGGTCGTACAACTAGTGAGTGGTGACACTGGGCTACTACGCAATCTGGTTCTGTAGTATCACCTCTGTGGAACATCTATGCAACCTGGGAACAAAAAAACATATCGGAGGTACTAAGTTGTTTGTTTTACTTGTTATGAGCTCATGATCTAAGTAATTTGGAGACTTTTCTTCAGGCTTTTATCCTAGTGGGCTCACTGGGAAAGTCACCACAGCTTTTTGTGTCCATATTCTATGTATCTGGCCATCTCTAGCCCTTCACGTCTGTTCTCTGTTACAGCTGTTCTGGATGCATTCTCTGCAATATGAGTCACCTCAAAACAAAAGGTGTTTCTAGGGCTTCGGTTTCCTTTGATCATACATCTTACTTCTTCTGGTAATAATCAGAATTTTAATGAGAAGGGGGCTGGGGGAATCTAGAGAGCACAGAGTGCATTTAAATGCTCAGCCTGACAAAAAATTGAATCCGTAAATGAACAGAGAGGTGGGAGAAGGAGGTGGGGCATGAGAATGAGGTTTTCCTCGGTGGGATTGCTATTTAGATTGCTTCTCACGTGACCCCCAGCTGCTGTTCCCTCAGAGCTGTGATTAGGGAAGGCAGAGGGCATGGGTTATTGGAATCGGCACCCAGTGCTCACTACTGGTTATATAAGACCAGGAGGCCCTTCCTATGCCTGAAGAATCTTCTTTTAGGACTTGAGGAGCCTGGACTTTTGGCATCTCTCTCACCAGCAGGCAGTGCAAGGAGAATTAGATCTCAAACACTGAGTGGGTTCATCTTCATAGGAGATGCAAGGTTGGTGAGCAAGGCTGTTAAGACCAGAAGCAGGCAGGAGGAGGAGGTGATTGTAGAGGATTTAGCTCCTTTAAAATCGCTGTATGTGGCCTTGAACTCAGACAGCCCTCATCTCCTCATTAAAGGTACATGGAGGTTAGAAAGGGCTGTAGGCTTCCGTAACAGCTTAAGGGCTGCACAAAGGCCCAGATAACCTAAGCTGTATGCCCTCTGACTCTGGGCTTTCTAGGGCCAACCCACCGGGACATGCCCCCTAGGAAATCTCACGTGCACAAATAGCCTTCAAAACCCTTTCCCACTCACATCTTCTTTGAACTTTGACCCCTTGAGGCAGCTAGAACTTAGATGGGCAGTTCTGCCAGTTTCTGAGTGCTGATCCAGTCCTCTTCCATGTATACCATGCATTCACTTCAGGAAAAGTGAGAAGTAAGCCTCCAGTAAGGGAGAGAGGGCTCAGCCCAGCACTGAAAAAGAAAGTACTTTCTAGGCATTTGGATTTGTCTTCCCTGTCTCCTTTACTTCCTCTTCAGCTTAGAGCGAAGAAAGCATTGCCTTGAAGTCAGACGGGGCTCACTCACAGTCTACCTCCACTAGTTTTAAACTGTGTGACTTTGGTAAAGTATGTAACATTTCTCAGCCTCAGTTTCCTCATCTATAAATCGGGGGTAGTAATCATATCTACCTTACAGGGTCATTGTGAAGTTTAAATGGGATCAAAAGTGTTGAGGATAGTGCCTAGGATGTAAAAATAAATAAAATAGTCCAGGCACGGTGGCTCACGGCTGTAATCCCAGCACTTTGGGAGGCCGAGGCAGGTGGATCACCTGAGGTCGGGAGTTTGAGACCAGCCTGACCAACATGGAGAAACCCTGTCTCTACTAAAAATACAAAATTAGCTGGGCATGGTGGCGCATGCCTATAACCCCAGCTGCTCAGGAGGCTGAGGCAGGAGAATCGCTTGAACCTGGGAAGTGGAGGTTGTGATGAGCTGAGATCGTGCTGTTGCACTCCAGCCTCAGCAACAAGAGGGAAACTCCATCTCAAAATAAAAAATATATATATAATAAATATTACCCATTTTTATTAGAATTACTTATGCCCAGCCTAATTTGAAACAGTCCTTAGTTTTGAATTGTAACGACAGAACACCTGCAAACCATGAATATTGATCAAGAGAGACAGCTTGAACCTTGTCTTTACAAACCAAGAACAGTTTTACTAGCAGAAATGACATAAGGGTTTCAGACATAGCCAGGTCTGTCTGTATCTTAAGATGTAACACAGACTACCGTTCAGATGACACATCTCCAGGCTTTCCTGTTAATACTCATTTGCTTGCTGCCTCCCCAGTTGTTTTGTTGTTACCATCACCAGCCAGCTGGTGAGTAGGAATGAATTCCAAAGGAGTAAGAAGATCATGGAAGAAAAACCTATAATTGAGAACATCCTATGTTCTTGAAAAATTTCTTGAAATTTGGGGAAAAGAAGCGTATCGCTCAATATTCATTGTGAAATGTTTCCATTCAGGCATCAGGGGAGCTCTGGTATTTCATGGGCACCTGATTTGGTAAACCATAGTAGCCAACTATCCAGCAGCCCCTGGGAGAGAAAAGAGCTATAGAACTAGGCTTTGGGCTCACACCCCAGTGACTTAGCCTTGTACAAAGGCACATGGCTTCCAGCCCTGGCTGTGAAACTGGACTCATAGGTGCTCAGACACAGGATGAACATCTCAGGTGGGCGGCAGCGCCAGAATGACCGACGGCAGAGCATGCACCATCCTCACTGCGTGACCTTGAGCAAGTTATTTAACCTGTCCAAATCTTAGTTTTCTCTTTTATTTACTCAGGATTCAAATTATTCCTACCTTGCAGAATCATTGTAAATATTAAATAATCTAAGACTTTGAGCACAGGCCCTGGTACATGGTGAATGTCCCCAAAATGTAAGCTGCTGTTATTCATGTTTTGTTTTTTGGTGGAGGATAATAGCTGACTGTGTACAGAACAGACACAAAGCTAAGTCTTTGAGGCAGGGAAGGGAGACACCAGATGAGAGGACAAAGCATCTGAGGACACCTCAGGCCCCTCTTCTCTCCTGGGAAGTTAAGATCCCCTTTGAGGCCATCAGGGTAGGATCTGCTTGTCACCTTAAATGAGACTGTCTGGTTGAGGTGATGGCCCATGGTCGCCGTCCTCTTTGAGAAAATGCTAGGTTATTAATTAGCAGCTAAGGCCTTTCTTATCTTCCCCCACTGACACTTCTTTCTCCAAAGACAGCCCTGGTGTCCCCTCCCTTCTCCTCCACCCATAGTGTTAGAATTCATCAGCAATTCTTATCGCTTGCTATTGTTCCCATTTTTCTAATGGGCTCCCATGTCAGAAAAATCCATTTTGTAACAGTAACAGGCATTCTTGCTAACAGATTGTAATTGAAGAGATAAACTGGGGAGAGGAAGTAAAAAGAAAGAACCATTTTCCCTGCTCACCCCAAAGCAAGAGAAGGCTGGCTTCAGGGCCTGGAATTGCTGGTGGACCCTCAGAAATGGTCAGTGCTCAGGCTGTGGAAAGCAGGAGCTGCCTTGTCCAAGGAGCTCTCGTGCAGACGCAGACAGAGACTGCAGAGACAAAGCACAGCCCAGAGGCCAGGGAGCAGGAAACGCAGAGGTCCAAGCGCTTGGAAGAGCAGCGTTTAGTCTGGCAAGAGAAGAGATCCTGGGCAGAACTCCTTATCATACTACTAATAACATTATTTGCTATTTATTTCTACATGGTAAGCACTATGCCCTTTACATGATCTAATTTAACCTTTCTAGCCTCCCTAAGAAATTGGTATTTACCCTTAATGATAAATAAACTAAGTGTAGAGATGTTAACCAAGTAACTTGTTCAAGGGCACAGTGCATTAAAGAGAAGAGCTGAGATTTGAATCTAGGACTTTCTGGGCTCTTGAACCAGGCATGTGGGAGGACTAGAGATTTAGCTGTAGAGTCCTGTGCTGGACAGAGAAGCTGGAGGAAGGGGGAGGAATTTCTTAGTTGTACTCAGGAGTGGAGGGGACCCTCTGAACCTGGGTGGAGCCCCAGAAGACTTGGATTATGATCAACTTGCTTACCACCCTGCCCCCTCTTACTTCTTCCCTGGAAAGCTGACACTGCAGGTTGCCCACCAGCCACCAGGCAAGTAACCAGTGGCCTCTGGAAAAGTCCCATCCACCAGAGATGTACCTGAGGAATATCTGAGCAAGAGAGAGAAAGAGAGAGAGAGAGAGAGAGAGAGAGAGAGAGAGAGTGTGTGTGTGTGTGTGTGTGTGTGTGTGTGTGTGTGTTGGGAGAACAGAGCTATTCTGTACTGAGGCTCAGACGTGGCCCATTAATAATAAGCTCTGCCAGGGCTTGTAAGTTTATTAGGAGAACCCGGTGTAATTAAAATTCAGGGCTGGGGGAGGGGAGCAGAGGGCTTTTGCTTCCTTTCCTTCGTTCAGAGATCCAGCCTGCGCTACCAATGGGGATAATTAGCAGAGTCCAAACAGAGAAGGAATTAATGCTCCTGAAAAAGCTGTGATGAGGAGAGACAATGCCAAGCTAATTATGGCCACACCAAGCTTTATGACTGGGTGCCCGCTTCCACCATCATTAGGGGATTCAGAGCAAAATCGGAGACTAATGTGGAGTGTTATAGCTAACAGAGCATTGGCACTAATTTAGCAATTATTAATATTATTATTTTGGTGGATGGTAACTGTACCTTTCTGCCTAGTCAGGGAATGTGGCCCTTCTGAATGTGCGATCAAGGCTGGAGTGATGGAGGTGGGGGACCGCCAGCCAGAAATTCTTTTCCCTCTCTGCTCCTCTCCCCGTTTGTACCTGCAACTAGTGAGAGGAGGGGTCTGCGTGGGTCCTCAGGGAGCAAGAAAGAGTTCAGTGCTCCTAGAGGAAAGAAGGGAGGGATGAGGTTGTGTCATTACACTTGGAGGGTCCAGATCTGGGTGCCCCTGTTCATTTCTACTTTCAGAGGCTCCTCTGATTTCAGTATCTAACTGTGACTGAGTCCTTACAGGTTTCTTTTCCTAAGCAAGACTAGAAAGGGTGCCACCTAGTTTAGTCGAGACTTGCTCTTAGCATGCTTTCCCCATTCCAAACAACCCTATACAGACCGTAAAGAAACCTGACTTGGTCCAGATACCTCAATGCCAGTCCACACTATTTGCAGTCATGTGTTATACCCCTAACTCTGTGGACAGGGAAGATAAAGTTCAGATAGTTAGAAGAGAACATCTCTTTTGTACAGAGCTTAGAGGGATGGCACATACTGAAACCACTGTCTCCACTTGACATTCTCATCATAATCAGAGGGAGAAGAGAACTTCTAGAATTGTAAATCTAAGGGCTCTATGACTCCTAGATACTGGACCCTGCTTCTAGAACTCTAAAGCTCAAAACACACTAGTCATAATATCATCTCCCTGGGTTCTAAAGGATTGTACATTGTACCTTTCCTCAAAAAGGGCCAAATCTGCAGAATTCCATCCTTCCAGTGAGAAGGAGCGAGGGTAATGAAATTTTGGGCATTACATTTGCCATTACAGGCAGGAAAAAAAATTCTTCATGTTGCAAAAGGCCACTTCAAAGCCAGGTGGCTGAATCACAGAACATCTCGAGAGTCATTAGCAAAGTGAGTAAACATCACATAAATCTCATGGCCACAGGTAAGCTGGAGATAACCAACCCTGGCTGCCAGCCTAGAAAAAGCAGGGAAGCTTGAGGTCTCCTGCCAGGTTTCTGCATTTTCTGGAGCACTTCTGGACCTCTGCTTGCTTCCTTAAGTCCAGAACCCACGCTGACCATACCTAAACCTCTGCAACTTGGCCTATGGAAAAAGTTCATTCATCCCCACAAGGCAAATGACACAGGAATGGTGGAGAACTGCTCCCTAGTATTCACTTGGGGTGTTTTAAGGAGAATAGCAGGCTGGTGGCTTCAGAGTTTTTAAAGAAAAAGGCGAAATTTGCTTTTGGTTGGGACAGTTTGTGTACAAGTGTTTCCAAGTCAGACTCTGATTAACTGAGACTTGCTGTGCAATTCCTAGCACAGACCCCAGCCTGCAGAAGAGTGTCAGCAAATGACAGTGGAGCCTGAATCTCAATTGTCGAATCTCAGGGTGTCACTAGAAATCTATAAGCTAGAGACTTGGAACAGGAAGAAGTCAAGGGAAAACATAAAATGGAAAGAGATTATTTCAAAAAAACTGCAACAAATGAAAAGCTCTAGCATTCTGCTGGCTGGAGAATCTGGACCCAGGTAGTGGCTCGGGGATGCACAGAGCAGGCTGGGAGGCAGAACAGCTGGGGCCGGGTCCTGGACTCTGTGGCATCTCCCCAGACCCTGTGGTCACCTAAATTCTCAGGATCCCAAGACCACTCTCAACCACTTTCTTTCTCTTGCTATGATCAAAGGGTCTGCTCCTGGCCCCACTCCCATCCCTTTCAGACTCCCAGTTTGGCCCTGGGCTTCTTGGACTTGTGACTCAGCAGCCAAAGTTAAAGTTTTTCTGAGCTGCCAATTCAAACTCATCTTCTGAGGCAGCCTGCAGGGAAGGCATAGTCATTCATCTGGGTCTGCTGACTCTTACCCCTCAGGCTTTTCTCACCCACAACCTGGCCACGCAGGCACCTGTCATTCCAGATTACGGGCATTCCTCTGGAGTCAGAACACCAGTGCCTCCCCTACCAAGAGGTGCTGTGCACATACAGACCTACCCGACCCCCAGCATCTTCCACCCCCACCCCCAGCATTTCTGCCCTAGACAGACAGGAGAGGCAGCTTCCATCCGGGGTGGAACTAGACAGGTATGTTCTCACCCTCTAGGCTCTGAGAGTCAAACATTAAGGCCCCACTGGAGATGGATCAATGGTGGAAAAGATGGAAGGGAGCTGGGGAGTAGGGAGAAGCAGGAAGAGACTCCCTAACAGGGAAAATTCTATGTCTGGTGGGTATGCAGAAATGGGTGGTGTAGGAGGAGATGCCACCAGAGAACCAGAGACCTATAATAACTTGCCAGGCCTAATCTGTTCTGAGACTCTCCAAGGTGAGGAATCAACTTCCCCAACCTCCATCTCTGTACCACCCTCTAAAAGTTCTTCTTTATGTCTAATCTCAGTCCCTTCTGCTGCAGTGATCAAACCATTGACTAAACATTGCCACAACTAGGGAGAGCAGCGCCTCCTAGGACTCTCACAGGGCTCAGGTGGGCTCCACTCACCCCAAGGCTGGATACAGCCCCCTCACACACACAAGCCTCCCCTTGGGCCACTGCCCCTCGCCTGAACTGTTCCTCACCGGAATCTACTTCTGTATACGACCTTTAACCTCAAGTGAAAGAAAACAGGATCCTGGGAACCTACGGCTGCTGGGGAGTTTACCGCCACCTGTACCTGCTCCGAACCGCCGCTCCTGTCCCAGGCTTCTCGTCCCTGGAGCAAAGCTTGGGGACCAAATTCCCGTCTCTGGCAGCCCCTTCCCTCCGCTTCCCACGCCAGCGGTGCGGAGCCGCCAGGCAACTCCCGAGTACTTGTAGGCCCAGCACTACTGGGGTCGGGGTCCGGGGACAAGGAGGGATGGAGCCCGCAGAGCCTCCTGGAACCCCGGCGCCCTGGTCCCTGCAGGATCTCCCCACCCCCACTCCGCATTCTCTCCAGGCCTCTCACTCCCCCAACCCCTCCCCCACGGAGGGGACGCGACCCCGAACTCCCTCCCGCCCCGGACCCTCCAGACGTCGGGACAAAGAAGCCTCGCGGCGGCCGGCGACTGTGACCGCAGGGCACTGGTGCAGCAGGTAAATACCCGGCGCCGGCCGCCACGTCGCCGACCCTCCAGCAGCTCCCGCCGCCAGGGCGCGACACGCCATTCCCTCTGTCGCGACTCCCGGGAGAGGTCGTAGCTGCGCGCCGGGGTCCAACCGGGCGGGGATCGGGCTCGGGACTCACCCGCTCCGGCGAGCTCGACTCGGCTCGGGCTCCCGCCTCGGCTCGGCGGCCGCCTGGGGTTGCGTCCGGCGCAGGGTCTGCGCGGCTCGGGCAGGAGGCGCCCTCTTGGCAAAGTCAGGGAGAGGCGCCCGCTCAGTCGCGCACCCGCCCCGAGTCCGAGTCCGAAGGGGACCGAGGGAACGAGTTATAGGGGCGAGGGGCGTGGAGGAAGGACGCCGCGACACCCTCATACCCTCCCCCACCCCGCCCCTGTCCCCCGCCCCCCAGCGGAGACGCGGAAAACCACTCGCAGGCAGAGAGACACCCGGACACAAAGACCTCGTGCCAGCCGCAGACTCAAGTTTCTCCCCGAGAGACCGGGGGTCTGCCCGCGTTCACCACGAAACACACCAACGGACGGACAGACAGATGCACGGACCCCGGGAGCTCGACACTCGCTGGGAGACAAGCTGTCTTCCTCAGCCGGGCGCCCCTCGTCTCCCGCTCTCTCCACGGACCCCTCTCCTGGCAGATCGCCCGCAGAGCGAGCCTGGAGATGCGGGGGAAACTAAAGCCTCGAGGATGCCCCATCCTGGGAGCCTGGCTGTCTGCGGGGTCCCCGGCAGTAGTAACACGGGAGGATCAGAGGAGTTATACCCCCACCCCCGGTCCCCTTCGGGTCTCTCCTGGCTGTGGAAGCGATGGGCCAGAAGACTGGCCCGAAGCTGGCTCCCAATCCAGAATCTCGAGCTGGAGAGTTCTCTCTAGGTTTCGGGGCTCCCGGGACCGGTGCTTTGGGGAGGGGAGTCCGCAGGACCGGAATGCAAGAAGGGAGAGGGCCGCGGGTCTCCCGTTACCTGCGCCTGCCGCGCTGGGACTCCGCTCCGGAGGCTGCAGCTCGAAGCTCCGACAAGTCTCCACGTCCAGCCCGAGAGGGGGCGGCCGGGCCCGGCACAGCGAGGCGAGAACCGCGAGCGCCTCCTGACACCGAGGCCCGCCGGCCCCCCACACCCGGCTCATGCCCCAGACACCCAGGCCTGCCGAGCAGCAGCTCGAACCCGCGCCGCGGCCGGACCGGGGCGGGGCACTACGGCCCCTAGAAGACCCTCCCTGCAGCGGCCCCCCGCGGCTCTGCTCTGCTTTTAATCACTTCCCCGCAGGGTCCCCGCCCCTCACGTGGCATCCCGCGGCAGCTGGCAAGTCTGGCGCCTCGCGGCCGCCCCCTCTACACTCAGGGACTGGCCTGAGTCAGGGGAGGGGGTTCGAGGCAGGGAGCTGGGCTGTCCCGAATCTCGGAGGGTGCAAGGCCCGTAAAGAGCCCGGGTTCCCGCTCCGCATTCACTGCTTGGTGTGACCTTGGCGTCTCTGCGCCTCAATTTTCCTCTCCGAAAAGGAGGTGTAATGATTTCAAGTGCTTCACGGGCTGCCTGGGGATAGAAAGATCGTGTTTGTGAAAACACTGTGTAAACCGCCACATGCCACACAAATGACAGCGAAATAGATAACCCCGAAACAGAAAGCGACGGTCAGGCTGGGGCTGGAAGGGCCTTGGCCGCGGTTTCTGACGCGAGAAGTTATACTGGCCTCGAGTGCCAGCTTTGGAGATAGAAGACCCCTAGACAGCCCGGCGATGCGAACGGCAAGACTTTCAGAGCTCCGCAATCCTGCGGTCCGCTGTACCCGCGTGTTGCTATGGCGACTGGTGCCAGCGGCCGTCTCTCTCCATGGCAACGGGAGGGGAAAGTTTCTGGCGAATAGGAATGGGGGGTCATTTCAAGAGGGCGCAGGGCGCTCAGTTCCGCCGACCCACCTCCCCGTTTCGGTGCAACAACTCCAGAGATCACGTATCTTTCTACTAAGCATAACAAGAAAGCTAAACGCAAGAATTGAGGCTAGCCTTAAAGTAGAGATTCCCTCAGAAACTATGGAGTGAGGCCCAGGAGCAGACTGGCTGAGGGGCTTCGAGGCGCCTCACTCAGCGCTGGAAGTCTGTGCGCCATGGTCAGGGAGGCCAGGGAACCAGCGCCCTGCAGGGGCCTGTCACGGGAGTCTCTTGATCTCCACCTGTGGGCGTTTGGCCTCTTCTGTGTGGGGCTCGCCTGAAGCCCCAGACTCCGGTCCATTTGCTCTCCCGGAGCTGGGAAGAAAACTTTAGCTGCAGCCCTGGAAACCGCTGGGTTGGTGTATGCCCGAGTGGCTGGTGAGGGAGGAGGGTCTTGCCTCTTAATTAACACGCTTATTGGAAGTGACTCGGGCAGTGACTCAGGTTCCGGAGGGAGGAGATTCGGAGCCCTAGCTCCTGTCAGTCTCCATTGTGAGCCCTCTGTGCCAGCCGACCCTTGGACTTGCGATCCCCTAGCAGCTAGTGCCCTGGGCACCAAAGGCCGAGACAAGGCCTGTGAGGACCCTGGCTCAGGCAGGCGGCTTTTCCACCGTGAGGCGTTCCCTGGCTCTGTCCACGGTGCTGAAGACCCAGTCGGCGCTACCATCACGTGGGCACTGGGTTAGACGACTGGGGAGAGGCAATTGTGGAAGGTTCGCTAACCCCCGTGCCTATGATAGGAGGGAGCTAGGAACTGAGGCAGGGACCAAGCAGACACATGCCAGCGATACTGTACAATCCAGGCCGCCTTCCTGCCAGAGGTGTTTGGTTGCTGTTCCAAGAAAAGGTGGGGCTCTGGCATCCCCATTCGCCTTCCTGGTGCTTCTGAAAACCCACCTAAGGAGCCCAGAGGCCCCAATACCTTCTTTTCTATCACCCTATGCATATCTCCGCACCCAGGAGAGCCTCTGGCTACCCGCTTATTAGCAGTTTCCGAAGTGGCAGGTTTGTGTTTATGTAAAATACAAATGGAGAAGAACTGCTCTTTGCCCGTGTTTATGGCAACTCTGTCACTCCGCTGCTATTTCTCCCTCCCCCTCTAGAGTTCCTGGGGAAATTCACAGAACAAAGCGCCTTGTTTTGCCTTTGCAGAGAATGAAAAAACACAGGACTGTTCCAAGGGCCCAGACCTGTGATGCAGGGAAATCAATATTTTGCTTACGTTGAGTGGGGGAATTTGCATCTAAACTGAAGGCAAAGGAGCTTGCTTGGAGCAGAGCAGGTGGCAGGAGCTGAGAATTAACAGACAATTTTCATTGTTCCCAGATTCAGCCTCCACACTCGGCAGGCAGTTCTGCAGCGTCTCTGGCACCCCGGCAGCAGCTCTGGACCTGGCATTTCTCAATCTAACAGTGTGAACGAGCTGCTGCCCTGATAGGGCTGTGGAAACAGGATAGGGCTCCTGGGTCAGTCAATAGCTATTGAAGTTGGAGTGTAGGAGTTAGGGCATGTGAGAGACACAGAGATGAGAGAGACAGAGAGAATGAAACAGAGACAGAGATAGAGACAAGATACAGTTACAAATGAGAGAGAGGATGAGACAGAGATACAGAGAGAGTTATAGGAGATAGAGAACAGAGAAACAGGAAGACAGAAGCACAGATAAGAAAACACACATTCTGAAGGAGACATTTAAAAAGTATTGTTAAACATTAAATAAAGCCTTAACCTAGTTGTTCTCTTTAGCCCGCTACCTCCCCCTTCTCCCAGGTCAATTGCTGATACCATTGTGGTCACATAACCGGCCACAAAACAGAAAAAAAATTCCTCATGTAAATATAGTAACTTTCTTGTCTCCCAAACCCATTTCCCCTGCAAACCCAACCCCATAACACACCTTTGCTTCTTCCCATATGAAGAGATCAAATTCGGAGTACCAAGGTCCCACCAAAATGTGGGAGGGAGGATCCTGGGTCCCTCTCAAACCCAGAGAGGGAAAGAGGTAGAAGGAAGTGGAATTGTTGCCCTTCAATTCTGTGTCTCAGAGACATCCCATTCTGAGTTTGGGTTTTGTGGGGGAGGGGAGAGAAGCAGGAGCAGAGACAGTAAGCATGGAGTGGTGGCAAATAAGCACATTGGACAGGGCCTGGGAGGGCTGGATTCAGGGCTGGTGCACCAAAGCAGCCATGAGGCTGTCCCATCCCCTATCTGGGGCTCAGTGTGCCTATCTGAAGTCGGATTAGGAGCTCTTTGAGGCTCCTTCCAGCCACAGCACTCTAGGATTTTACATGAGGGAGAAAGGAGGAGACTGGGGTGAGGGGAGGAGGGAGGCAGACTTTCCTGGCTCTGAAGCTGGGGGTGGTTTTACAGAGGCCAACTCACTTTCAGCTCCCCCTCCCTGACTGCTCTCATTACATCTATGTATCCAGCCATGGATGGAGCATCCTGAGTCTGGGCACCCCCAGGACAGACTGCTCAGATGGAGGAAGGGGAGCTGGGGTTGAATGGGAGGCAGAATGAGAGGAGGTTTGAGACAGAAACCAGAGGCCTCCCACTCCGATGCCCTCCTCTCTATGGAAATAGCCAATGTGCTCATCCCCTGCTCCCACCTTAAGTCTCTGCCCTTGGGCAGGATACCACGCTGCTCTAAGCAGCAATGTCTTGTTGAGTTATGTTGCAAATAAAATAAATTAAAACCAAATAATAATTTCTTTCAAAAAATTGAACCTTGGTAGGAAATTGCTAATGCTGTAGGCGGGAAGAAAGAGCTCCTTTGACATGAGCCGATGTGTCATATTGTCTTTCCATTTCAATTCAATTTCTAAATAGGGAGCCCTTTCCCCATTCCCTCCTCCCTCCAAACCCCCAGCAGAAATGTAAAGGGAGCAGTCTGACGATTGTAGCTGGATTGTCTGACGTGTAGGGAAAGACACAGAGGAATAGACACACAAGCACACCTACAGCTTTGCCACCTGGACAGAAGCCAAAGAGGTTCTGATCCAACCCTGAGGGCCCCGATCTCTTCTCCCCACCTCCCCCATCCCCTGCTTACTGAGGCATGTAGCCACTTTCTGCAGAGGTGTTGATTTACTCAAGAAAATGGACATCAGTTGAACCTAGTCTACTGCCAGTGGAGAATCAAGTTGATGTCCTGTATTTGAGCATGTAACTTTATATCATTATTTAGAATAAACTGTACTGTGAATTCCGTATGGGGTTTCAGCCAGAACAGCTTTATCAGTATTTCCTGCAGATGCCGCCCTCTCCCCTAGCCCCATACCAAGATAGCAAATCTAGCCAAAGCTGGGTGACTTCTGCAAATCATGCTGTCCCAAGCCATCATCAGAGTTTTCAGGAATTCCTCCTTACCTGAGAAGATGCAGAAGACATTGCAAAGCTCAAAGTCAATGCCTAGGTGCTTTTTGAAAGAGTCCATTCTTACTTTTATTCCAAGAAAGATGCTTGGCAGTTCAGAGACCCTGAACCAAGCTATATTTGCCTCTCTCCCATTCCTCCCCCATTTCAGTGTTCTCCTCTCTGTTCTGTGCTCTCTGCTCAAGCACACAATGTTGCACGTCAGACTTGGGAAGACTGGACAAAGTTTGCTGCATCCAGCCTGGCTTTGTGGGCAAAAGCAGGTTGGAGTTTGGGGAAGCAGAGACAGGTTGAAGGTCAGAAGGCAGTATCATCCTTCAAACAACTTTAGAGCTGGGCCTAACCATGGTGGGTCAAGGTCTGTCTTCATTATCGAGAAGTGAAGATGATGTTGGAGGGGAAGGGCTAGAAAGGGAGCCAAATAGTCCTCTTCTCGCTGACCTTATATGGAAGAAACAGCATGGGCTCTGGAGACAGACAGATCTGCATTCAAATCCTGGGTCTGTTACTTACCAACTGGATGGCCTTAGGTGCTGTACTTTAGCTTGCTGAACCTCAGCTTCCTCATTTGTAAAATGGGACATATAAGGTCTGCTTCAAAGTGTACAAAGCAAGGATTACATGAGTTGGGTTAAATACTGAAGGTACTGGGACTGATCCATGGCAAATGTTAACCAAATGACAGTTCCTGTCCCCTTTCTTCCTCTACATTTTTTCAGAATGTAGAGGAAAATTTATCAGGTATATTATTCGGAGTTGACCTATATTCTTCCATGGGACAAGTCCCTGAAAATTGTCCAGAAGGAATTTATCTCATTTAATTCTTATAAAAACACTGAGAGGCAGAATGGGTGGATGCTAATGGTCATCTGGTAGATGAGGAAATTAAGAGACTGGTTCCCGGTCCACAAACAAGGAGGTGGCAGAGAACTGGAATTCAGGCCTTCAGACAGGAGACCAGCGCCCCTTCCTTCTTCACCATGCTGCGGGAAGATGGTGGGGATGTGAAGACTGTTTCTTCTTTTCTTACAAGAAGTTATAATATTTTTAAATTGCCTTTATAATACATTCTTAAAAATTGGAAATCAATTACAATGCAGCGAAAGATATTTTCCTGTGCCTCTTTGCAATGCTCTTGGTTCTTTGACCTTGGCCATTCAGTTGCCTCTTGGACACAGTTACTGGTCTAGAGGAAAGATGGTGTCATTGATAAAATACGGGACTGGGGCCAGACAGCTTCATGGCCAGGGACATGCTTGGTTGCTTCACTCTTGACAGAAGTAGGACTCCTCAGAGAGCAGCTTGGGGTGCCTCTGTGCCTGGATTGTGTCCTGTGGTCAGAACCCTGATTCCAGGAAAGGGCCAAGCCAAGATTCTTATAAGACCAGGACCCCAAAGACTGGAGCTCTCCCCAAGGAGCCTGGAGAGAGTTTGCAATCTCAAGTCTCTGGCTGTTCCGCTAATGAAAGGAAACCAGATAAAATGCCAAGACGAATTAAAATGACAAATCCGAAAAGGCCCTGTCAAAACTGGGAAGTCTTAATTCTTGATTTCAACAGAATTCAGGTAGGAAGACTCAACAGAGCATGCTTTGGGTCAGTGGACTGAAGTCCCTTGCAGAATTGAGGTGCTGGAGTCCCTGGAGAGAACAAATCTGTTTACCAAATTCCGGCTTCCATCCATTTGGTAGAAAAAAAATCCTTTTCTATCCCAGCCCCTAAGTCTTATATATATTGCTGCTATTTGCTAGAGCCACAGCAAATGGTTTTAATGAGTCAGTCCCCAACCTTTATTAATACTTCTGTACCTTTGTAATGCATGGTACAGTTTACACTACACTCTTACATATGTTATCTCATTTCATACAACAACCCAAAGAGGTGGATATAATTATTCTCACTTCACTGACGAAGTCCCGGAGAGGCTAGAAATAACTGGCTCAGGATTCACAGCTAGCGAGTGGCAGGGCCAGAGCTCAAATCTGTCTTCTCATGTCACTCGTTCACTCATTCAACATTTATTGAGGTCCTACTAAGACCCAGTCTGCACCAGGCACATGGGATGCAGTCCTGTGCTGTTTCCTGTATACACTGGCCTTCAGCCACATCGCATACAGAGCCCTGAGCATATGGGCTCTGTCCTGAGGGAGTGCACACCATCGGGTGTGTAGAGAGGCTGCGTGTGAAATTGATTGAAAATGAGTTCTTTGACTTCCTTGATGCACAGTTGCACAACCCACATGAACTGTGAAATTCTCTTCTGACATGATTCTCTCTGGATTTTCCTCCTGTCCTGCTTCTTTCATGCTCTCCTTCACTTCCTCTCAACCCTCTGCTTTCTGTAGGGTTCAGCTCTCAGCTTTTCTTTCTTCTGTCTCAGCAATTTCTCTCTGAATGGTCTTACCTACTCCTAAGGCTTCAAATACTAAACAATGACATTAATAGTAGTGGTAAACATGTACTGAGCACTTGCTGTTTTCCATGCTCCATGCTGCTTGCTTAATATGGACTATGTAATTTAATCCTCACAACAATCCTATTATTGTCTGCAATTTGCAGGTACCAAGTGATAGAGCCAGAATTTAAACCCATGCGGTCTCACTCCAGCACCCACCCTAAGGATTTCCAATTCTGTATCTCTGACTTATCTCTCTCTCCTTGCTTCTCCATGTGCATTTATAAATTTCTGTTCTGAACACCTTGACCCCAGACCTTCTGAATCCAATACATACAAGACAGAAATTATATTTTCCTTCGCAAACCTGCTTCATTTTCTTAAAGAAGACTATCATGAAACCAAATTAGTGGCTCAAACTAAAAACTCAGAGCCC
Source organism: Cheracebus regulus (assembly GCA_963574635.1). Classification (NCBI taxonomy): domain Eukaryota; kingdom Metazoa; phylum Chordata; class Mammalia; order Primates; family Pitheciidae; genus Cheracebus; species Cheracebus regulus. The sequence goes on along the minus strand of CAUYQU010018326.1, from coordinate 34,046 downwards.
TCCTTGATGCCTCCCTCTCCCTTACTCATCTGCATTTGTCCATGACTGAATTCTGTTGTTTCTATTTCTAGTGTTTTGAACCCCTGCCCCCCTCGTCCTTGGATTCACTGTCCTTGCCGTAGCTCCAGCACCCAGCATCCCTCTTCCAGATCATGGCAGTTATGCTACGGGATAATGTGATTATGTCACCCTCACCATTAAAATCCTTCACACAATTGTTGTGGCCTTTGAGATGAAGTTGATACCCTCCCGTACGGCAAACAAAGCCCTTCCAGATCTGGTCTTCATCTAGCCTTCTCTCTTGACACTCCTGGGTATCCCCTGTGGACTACCTGCGCTATGGTCACAGAGTGATAATTCCTGTCTCCTGTCTTCACTCTCCACCCCACCTTCCGCACTTTCACTCACTTTGTTTCTGCAGTTCCTCTTCTCTCCCATTCCAGAGTCTAAAACTTTGTGACTGCTTGTCCCTCTGCCCCGAACACCTTCCCTCTTTTCCTCACCACCCAGCTTGTTCCTACTGGATGCAGTGCCTGTAGGCTTTGAATGTTATACTGAACAGGCAAGAGCTGGAAGCATTCCCGCTGAAAACAAGAACAAGACAAAGATGCCCATACTCATCACTCTTATTCAACATAGTACTGGAAGTCCTAGACAGAACAATCAGGCAAGAGAAATAAATAAAAGGTATCAAAATAAAAAGACAGGAAATCAAACTAATTCTCTGCACAGAGAATATGAAACAATACCTAGAAAACCCCATAGTCTGTGCCCAAAGGCGCCCATATCTGATAAACAACTTTAGCAAAATTTCAGGATACAAAATCAATGTACAAAAATTAGTAGCATTTTTATACACCAATAACATCCAAGCTGAGAGGGAAATCAGGAGTGCAATCACATTCACAATAGCCACAAAAATAGTAAAATACCTAGGAATACAGCTAACCAGGGAGGTAAAAGATATCTACAAGAAGAATTACAAAATATTGCAAAAGAAGTCAGAGGTGACACCAATATAAAAACACTTCATGCTCATGGATAAGAAGAAGTAATATTGTTAAAATGGTCACACTGCCAAAAGCCACTTACAGATTCAATGCTATTCCTATCAAACTACTAATGACATTTGTCACAGAATTTTTAAAAAATCTAAAATTCATTTTGATCCAAAAAAAAAAAAGAGCCTTAATAGCCAGAGCAATCATAAGCAAAAAGTACAAAGCTGGAGTCATCACACTGCCCAACTTGAAACTATACTACAAGGCCACAGTGACTAAAACAGCATGGTACTGGTACAAAAACAAACACATAAACTAACAAAATATGTTAGAGAACCCAGAAATAAAGCTGCACACCTACAGCCATCTGATCTTTGACAAAGCCAAGGAAAACAAGCAATGGGGAAAGCACTCCCTATTTAATAAATGGTGCTGGAATAACTGGCTAGCTATATGTACAACATCGAAACTGGAATCCTCTCTTTCACCATATACAAAAATCAACTCAAGGTAGATTAAAGACTTAAGTGTAAAACCTGAAAGTATAACGACCCAGAAGAAAATCTAGGCAATACCCATTCTAGACATTGGCCCTGGCAAATACTTCATGACAAATACTCCAAAAGCAATTGCAACAAAAACAAAAATTGGCAACTGGGATCCTAATTAAAAAAGAGCTTCTGCACAGTGAAAGAAACTATCAATAGAATAAACAGACAACCTACAGAATGAGAGAAAATATTTGCAAATTATGCATCTGACAAAGGTCTAGTATCCAGAATTTATAAGGAACTCAAATACATCAACAAGCAAAAACAACCTCATTAAAAAATGGGTAAATTATATGGACAGACACTTCTCAAAAGACATCCAGGCGGCCAACAAGCATATGAAAGAAAGCACTCAGGATTACTAACCATTAGGGAAATGCAAATCAAAACCACAATGAGATACCATTTCTAGCCATTCTGAATGGCCATCATTAAAAAGTCAAAAAAATAACAGATGCTGGTGAGGTTGTAGAAAAAAGCACTTATACACTGCTAGTAAGAATATTAATTAGTTTAGCCACCATGGAAAGCAGTCTGGAGATTTCTTGAAGAACTTAAAATAGAACTGCCAATTGACTCAACAATTCCATTACTGGGTATATACCCAAGGGAATATAAATTGTTCTACCATAAAGACACATGCATGTGTATGCTTATCACAGTGCTATTCACAATAGCAAAGACATGGAATCAACCTAGATTCCCATCAACAGTGGACTGGATAAAGAAAATATGGAGCATATACACCATGGAATACTACACAGCTATACAAAATGAGATCATGGCCTTTGCAGCAACATGGATGGAACTGGAGGGGATAATCGTAAGTGAATTAAGACAGGAACAGAAAACTAAACACCATGTGTTCTCACTGATAAGTGGAAGGTGAACACTGGGTACACATGGACACAAAGAAGGGAACAATAGACACTGGGGTCTATTTGAGGGTAAAGAGTGGGAGGAGGGTGACAATCTAAAAACAACCTACAGGTATGATGCTGATTAACTGGGTGACAAAGTCATCTGTACCCCAAACCCCTGAGACACTCAATTTACCCAGGCAAAAAACCTGCACATGTACCCCTTGAACCTAAAATAAAAGTTGGAAGGGAAAAAAAGACAATAGGCTTTGCAGCTAGATTGCTTGGTTCAAATTTTGGATCTGTCATTCAATTGAATGAATGACATACTAGCTGTGTAACCTTGGGCAAGTTACTAAACCTCTCTGTGCCTCTGTTTTCTTGTCCATTAAATGGAGATAATAATACCTCTCTCATTAGTTTACTGGGAGGTTTAAATGAGTTGATATAAATGAAGCACTCAGAATATCCCCTACCCTGACTTCCAGAACTGACTGAGATATCCCTTTTCTTGACAGCCCATGGCACCCAATGCTTTTCTTTGTCACAGAGTTTAACAAAGCATACTGTTGACTGTAACTAGGCCCTGAGCTGCTGAGCTTGGTCTGTCTCTTGATCTTTATACCCTCAGTGTCTCACACCTGATCCACACACAGCAAATGTCTATCGCTTTGAAGAAGGCTGAATGTGTGTGTAATGCAATGCAAAGTGATGGTGTGAGTGCAGGAGGAACCCCAGAGGACAGTTCCACAGGCCAAGTCAGGGAAGGCTTGGTGGAAGAGTGAAGTTGGGAGGTTTTTTTGTTTTGTCTGGAACTGGAAGGAATGGGGGACACATTCATTCTAGGCTGCAGGACGCCTGTGACACAGGGGAGTTTAAGCAAAAGCAAGCATTTCACAGGAGGGAGGAGTGAGAGAGAAGGAGAAGGGGCAAGAGAGGACCCTGGACCCCCAGGAACCCCAGTTCACTGTTCGGATGCTCCTCTTACTCAGCTGGGTAGTTATCAAGAGCTGGGCTTGTTCCAGCCTCAGAGGCCAAGGCAGAAGGAGGCCCAACCCCAGCCCTCAAGGAGATTCCAGCGAAGCCACAGGAAGCTGGGAGGTACCCATCAATACTCTGCAAGCACTCCAGGGTTTGGATCATGAAAAGTTTCTTTTCTTTCTTTTTTTTTTTTTTTTTAGAAGAAATTGCTTACCAAAAGCGTTGATTGAGGAGAAAAATTAATTCATAACTAATTTTTTTTTAAAAGAAATTGCTCATTTTTCTCATGTCAAGCCATCGCTGTGAAGCATGCGTGTGTCTGCTGGGGCAGCTGACTGTTTTCCAGGATAAATTTCTGATAATAACACCAAGTCATTACTGCACAATTAGTACTGCTAATGAGGAATGCAAAGTTCCCTTCCCACTCCTTCCCCCGCCCTTTCTACCTCTCTTTGCTCTTTTCTCACTGCTTTGCACACATTCTTCTCAGATCCCTCCCTCCCAACCGCAGAGCTGGTAGTGGGAGATGGGAGGGCCCCAGGTGAGGCTATCAGACATTTGATTTTGACTCTCAAGCCTCCCAAATTAGCAAAGTGCCCACGCAGCTGGGAGAGGGCAGAGAACCAAGGGGTGCCAATGAAGAGGACGGAGAGGCTGGCCTTCACCTGAGCACCAGAAAGTTAACAAGGGGCCAGACGAGGTGGCTCACACCTGTAATCTCAGCGCTTTGGGAGGCTAAAGTGAGAGGATCACCTGAGGCCAGGAGTTCAAGGTTGCAATGAGCTAGGATCACACCACTGTACTCTAGCCTGAGTGACAGAGCAAGACCTTTCTCTAAAAGAAGAAGAAAAAAAGAAAGTTAAATAAGGGCAGCAGCAGTAGCCTGGTGGGGGGCAACTTACCCTCAGGGTATGCGGCAGTGATCTGTCACCCTAGAGACTTTATCTAATGCCCTGGTAATAGTGAAATTTTCGGGCCGGCCCGGTGGCTCACACCTGTAATTCCAGTACTTTGGGAGGCCGAGGTGGGCAGATCACGAGGTCGGGAGATTGAGACCATCGTGGCTAACACAGTGAAACCCCATCTCCACTAAAAATACAAAAAAATCAGCTGAGAGTGGTGGCACGTGCTTGTCGTCCCAGCTACTTGGGAAGCTGAGGCAGAAGAATCACTTGAACCTGGGAGGTGGAGGTTGCAGTGAGCTGAGGTCACGCCACTGCACTCCAGCTTGGGCGACAGAGTGAGACTCCGTCTTAAAAAAAAAAAAGTGGAATTTTCTCCGGCAGTGGGGAGACAGCCCAGGGCCAGGGCTAGGTAACAGAGCTGTGGGTGGGTGATGCTGTGTTTGTTTAGGCTGCTGGTGGGAACAGCAGCTAAGCTTGATGGGAACATATATTGTTTCATTCTGAGTAATTATTTTTCCTACACACACACTCTTAGACACACATACATAGACCACATTCAGACACACACCCCCAGGGGGGTTTTCAGCCTTGCTCCTGGAAGCACCTGACAGGTTCTCTGACAGGCTCTCCTCCCAGGTGGCTATTGAGCTTTTGGGAAACCTCAACAGCCTTTGTAGGATGGAGAGTTTAAAAACTGCTGAGAAGATCATGTAGGGTAGGCAGGGAGCTCACCGAGGCCTCGGTTCCCGAGCAGGCGTCTTCGTGGCGGGCTGTAGAGTCAGTCGCCTACTGCCCTGGTGAGCAGAAGTCGGCAGTGGCTGATGGAGATCAACCTCCCCACCCTGGGGAAAAGGGTGGGCAGAAGAGGCCCATGAGGGAAGGAGGACGAGGAAGGAAGGGGGCAATGGAGAAGCCTGTGGCTCCAGGAGGAGGGCTCAGGGGCAGGAGGTTGCCGAAGCGGGGCTTGGATGCGGAGGATGCTCGCAGGGAGAGCAGGCGTGGGGGTCGCCGCAGGGCCACAGCTCCGTGGCTCCAGGATGCCGCAGAGAGCACAGAGCACAAATGCTTCAGCCCCAGTAGGGAGTGGAGTGGATGACCTGGCTTGCCTCTCATCCGATTCTTGATGATTCTTGCGCTTGAACATTGCCAAAAACCAATCACTTTCCTCACAGCTGTGCTAACCCGGGGTGGGGGCAGTAGAGGGATGGCAAAAGCTTTCATTATTCACTGGGTTACACTGTTAGAGCCAAACAGCACAACAAAGGGGAAGCCCGTGGTTTTCTCTGAAAGCCATTCTCATTGTTAACTGGGCTGGTGAGTGAGATGTCCTGGGGGCCTCAGGGTGGCTTCACGCTGCTTTCGGATTTGTGAGCGGAACTTGGACAACGCTTTCCTCAGTCACCCTTAGGCGGACAAGGAAGCACCTGCGTGAGCCCCCCTCAATTCTGAAGAGTCTCTCACTCCCCCACAGGCCAGGCCCAGGGACCCCAGTGTTGAGCCTTGCCTTGTTTTGGATTCTCCTTTGGGAGGAGGGTCCAATCTTCCTAATCTGGTTTAGATACCCCCTGAGCCTTCCATTTCTGCTGTTGTCCCTGCCCTCACCCTTTATGGTAATTGCTAATTTACTTATCCATCTCCTAGACAGATACGTCAGGGACTGAACTGCAAGTTCTGTTTCTGTTTTGTTTACTTTGGTATTCCCAGTCCTTGCTATCTTGTCTGTTACCTAGTAGGTGCTCAAGAAAGTTTAACTGGGTGAACTAGCTGAGATAGGAGTTTCAAAGTTTGGGAGTGGGGGGGGGGGATCATTTTTAGATCAATTCCTGCTTACCAGGGAGAAGAGGGAAAACCACGAAGTGTCTGAAAGCAAAGAGAAGGTTTGCTGACCGCAGAGCAGGAGAGGGGCATGTCCTCCTTCTCACCTGGAATTCCTAAAACCGGGGGCACAGGGTGAGAACAACTGCTGTAAAGATCTACCAAGTAAAGCTTCAAGATCTTCCTGTAGATCCCAATCTCCTGGGCTGGGGCCACCCTCCTGGGAGGACTTGTGCTCTTTCCCTGACCTCTTGCTCTTCTTTCTCTAACCTCTGCAGAGCTGGCACTCATGCCTCCAGACAACCTCCAGGCAGGTGCTGCCTGATTGACTCCATGCTCTGGAAATCCTCTTCCTTGAGCCAGTGGCCTCCCTGGCCCCCCTTTGCCAGGAGCTGCTGGGGACCCCTGCTGCTTCCTCCGTGTTCTTCTTCCGGGGCACTGCTCTTTCTCTTGCTGCTCCCACCCAAGTGAAGACAAAATCCTCCTCCTCGTTTCTCCTCAGCATGCCGTGGCAGGCTGGCAATGAAAAAGAACCTTAAGAATGACTGAGGAAGGAATTACCATTCATGTTAATAGTTTGTGGATATTCAACAGTTCTAGACAGAAAGAGCAGGTGCCACATCTTGCCTGGGTCCTGGCCCCGTTGGGCAGGGGCTGGCGCTGGTTCTCAGAGGTCACCAGCTGAGCAGCAGGAATGAGGCATCCTGACATTCGCCACAAGTTCTGCAGCAGTAGCCAAGAGGTCACTTGTGCAACACCAGAGAAACAAAAGCTAAAGGCCACCTGCACCAGAGGCAGGAGCTGAGGTTCCAGCTGCCTACCAAGAATGTCAGGGACAGCTCGGGGTGGGCCCACACAAAGCTCGTCAGTTCCCAGGGCAACCACCCCGACACTTGTGGATGCTCAGAGCTTACCCTTAGGGAGATGTTTCTGCTGTTCTCTGTGGCTGAGTGGCTTGAGCAAGAGTGAAGGATCTGGGGGCTAGGCAGAGAGCTTCCCTTCTTTCTTTCTAGCCACAGCTAGTCTTTAAACTTAAGAGAAGACCACAGTCAACCGTCACTCAGAGTTGATGACTCTCATTTTTAGCCCAACACAATTCCAATTGGCAAGACACAGAGGAGGTTAAGAGCATGGGTCTTGGAGTTAGAAAAAGGTGGACATAGATCGTGGCTGTGTAATTTGTTCTCTCTTTGTGTATAACACTTCCAAACCTCCATTTCCTCAACTGTAAAATGGGGATGATACAAGCACCTATTAGAATTGCCAGGAGGATTGAATGTGATAATACTTGAAAAGGACCCAGTATTCAGTAAGTGCTCAATAACTGATAGCTCTGTGATTATTATTTGAACTTGGTAAGTGCTTACCGAGTGGCTTCTAATCTAAGAGTATGACCTTGATAAAATCCCCTATGACAGGTCACCGACTGGATGCCTTAACCACAAGAGAACAGAAATTGCCCTCAGCTCCAGAGAGCAGTCTGCCTCCAGGTAAGGTAAACAGGTGTCACTGTGGCCTAGAAACCTTCAGATGGTCCCCTTCCCCTCGAAGCTGAGGTGGGCCCTAGTGGGTGAGGAGAGGCCAATGGCTAAACTGAGCCCTTTGGACATAAATTATGAATCGGTGACCTTTCCTAATTTAATTACTTCCACTGCTGGGTGGTCTGTGCTCTGGCACTAGCCCCCGGGGGGTGCAAATTCTGTTCCCAGCCAGCAAAGACCAGAGCCTGGTGCTTTTGCTTTCATCACCCCTGGTTTGTGTGGCTATTTCTGTGGCCGGAAAATTTTCTCACTGTGATGAAGGTCATGCTCTAGGGGCAGGCCCCCTTTGGGGTCCCCTAATCCCTTTGACCTTTGCAGAACCACCTTATTATTCTTCTTAGCGTGTTGACATCATCCGGCTCTTTTTTTTTCTAAAGCTGAATCTGACGGTATATTAATAAAACTGTCACACTAGTAGATCTGTGGGTTCTAATTGAACTGATACATAGAAACAATGACATTCAGACAAAAAGTGCTCAGGGGACTCCATGAGGGGGTGACCCTCCGGGGCCTGAGAGGCTACTGTTTGTTTACAGCCTCCAGACGGGAGAAATCAGGAGGTTGAGTTTTTGTTTTTGATAAAATATTTTCAAATACACACAGAGAGAATAATGAAATGAGATTCCACATACCTGTCACCTAGATTCAAAAATTGTCAGCATTCTCCAATCCGGTTTCATGTGTTGCTCACCTCTTTATTTTCCTAAAGGATTTTAAAACAAGTTCCGGACACTGTATCATTTCATTTGTGTATTCTTCTGCACACACATCTGACAAAAACTTTAAATATGTATGACTCTAAATATACACGGCTCTACCTCTATACAAGTACTCATTACCCCTGACAAAATCAACAAAACAACAATTCTCTAATATTACCCTTTCCACACTGAAATTGTGCAGTTATTTGAGAATGTCTTTTTATAGTTGGCACATTTTTGATTAGGATCCAAAGTGGTTTGGTTTTTAATAGCAGCTTCTGACTTCCCCTATCCAAAGTTGATAACTGAATGAAATAACCTAGACAGCAGCCAGGTACCGGCAGTGATTAGAGTGGGGATGGGGACATGAGGGAAAGCCTACATTTTCCCAGGATAGGGCCTGGGCCCCAGAAAATTCTGTTTTAAGCTCGAGCTTCTTGGAGATGTGGCTTGGAGCCTTGGGTACAGGGATATCCCTTTGGCATCTGATAACAGCCATCCTTTGGGATAGGCCTTTCATGATCACTACCAAACTGGCCTGGGGCTCTGCCAAAGCCTTTCTGCTGCCCCTGTCTCAGTAGCCGTGGCTATCTGTTCCTCATGGATTTACTAAAGGCTCATTAGGCACCTCTTCTGCACTGAAACGGGGAACAGTAAGGACCGAGAGGTCAGATGCTACAAGCTTCCTGTCTGGTGCCATGATAGTCCAGAGACAGTGTCTTAAGCCCGTGTCAAGTGTGTGCAAAGAGCTGCAGGAGCCAGAGGAGGAACCCATAAAGATGCTGAAAGTCAAGGAAGGCTTCAGAAAAGGTGACATTTTGAACTGATTCTGGGGGCGTTGAGGTTGCTGAGGGGGCCAGTGAGTCACATCTCCTGATTCTAAAGCAGAAACAGACACAGAAATCAAAATGAGATCAAATATCTGCTCAATTGGGGAAAACAACTTAGATCCAAGGCCCAAAAGAGCTCCCTGATCCTCATCAGGGGTGATTTTAAATTAAAAGCCCTGGGGGAGGGGATGGGGATGCAGCCAACACAATAAAACTTTATCTATCTATCTATCTATCTATCTATCTATCTATTTATTTATTTATTTATTTTGAGACAGAGTCTTGCTAGGTCGCCCAGGCTGGAGTGCAGTGGTGCGATCTCAGTTCACTGCAACCTCCGCCTCTCGGGTTCAAGCATTCTCCTGCCTCAGCCTCCGGAGTAGCTGGGATTACAGGCGTGCGCCACCACGCTCAGCTAATTTTCATATTTTTAATGAGATGGGGTTTCACCATGTTGGCTAGGCTGGTCTCAAAATCCTGACCTCAGGTGATCCACCCCCCTCAGCCTCCCAAAGTGCTGAGATTACAGGCATGAGCCGCTGCACCCAGCCCTCAAGTAACTTTAAACAAATATCACACCATTTGTAAAATGTTATGTGAGCAGGTCAAATGTTCACTAGTGTGGACACTGGACAGTGATGTGAAGAAGTCTGTCTTAGACGGGGTGGGCCAGGAGAATCTGTAGGTATGTTCAGGGAGGCCTCATGTACGTAGACAGAGGAAGGCATCCTTGTTGGTACATGGCCTCCATGTCCTTGTTTAAGGTGTTCTCCTGGCCTGGGGACCCTGCTTGAATCCTTCAGCCAAATCATGTCCCTCACATGCTCTTCTTCAGAAAGTCTTCTCTTTCATCACCTCGTGTTCTCCATGTCAACATTTGCAGACCTTCCCATCCACATCCCTCTCAAAGTAGAGGACTTGAACTCCTGGTGTCGAATCACTAGCCTTCACACAGACCCTCTCACATGACATCAATTCTTGTTGCTAATGTTAAGTCATCTCTTGTGAACTTCTGGATGGCTGTCCCTGCCCTGGGTTTCTTTTGTATCCCCACAATGCTTTAGAAAGGTATTTACTCTTGGCAAGAGCCTGTCTTATTAATTCACTAATTTCAACTAATAACTAAATCACCAAGTAAGCACAGGAGATATAGCAGTGAACAAAACCAGGCTCCCTATCCTCATGAAGCTTAAAAACCAATGACAGAGGTGGATAATGAACAAATAAACAAGTATATAATATGATGTCAGTGTATTAGTTTGTTTTCACACTGCTGTAGAGATACGACCCAAGACTGGGGAATTTATAAACAAAGGAGATTGAATTGACTCACAGTTCAACATGGCTGGGGAGGCCTCAGGAAAATTACAATCATGGCAAAAGGGGAAGCAGGCACCTTCTTCACAAGGTGGGAAGAGAGTGTGAGTATGTGAAGGAGGAACTGTCAAACACTTGTAAAACCATCAGATCTCGTGAGAACTCACTCAGTATCACAAGAACAGTATGGGGAAACCCAGCCCTGTGATCTGATCACCTCCCTCCCTCACCATGTGGGGATTAAAGGTTTCTCCCTTGACACGTGGGGATTACAATTCAAGATGAGATTTGGGTGGGGACACAGAGCCAAACCATATCAGTCAGGTAGCAATAACTGCCATCAACAACAAAAAAACAAAGGACAGAAGATGGAGAGTAACAGGTGATGCCTTTATTGGTAGGGTGTTCAGAAAAATTTTTTGTCCTTGACCAGAATAAAGTGAGGGAGTGAGACATTTGAATATCTAGAGGAAGTTGATTCTAGATAAAAGGAAGAACAAGTACAAAGGCTATGAGATGAGATGTGAATGTGCTTGAAATGTTCAAGAAGCATCTGGAAGACCCATGTGGCTTAAGCCAAGTGAAGGAAGGGAAAAGGGGAGAAGGCAAAGTCAGAGAGGTTATGTAGGCTGTGTTGTCCAATGTGACAGTTGCCACATGTGACTATTTAAATTAATTAGAATGGGATACAATTTGAAGTTTAATTTTTCAGTTGGTGTGGCCTCATTTCAAGTGCTCATAGCCACACATGGCCAGTGGCGACCATATTGGACAGCACAGATGTTGGATGCCACGGCAGAAAGATCTATTGGATGGAGGTGGTATAGAGCCTTGTAGACCTCAGTGAGGACTTAGAACTTTATTCTAAGAGCGGTGGAAAACGTTGGGAGGGGTCTGATTTACATTTTAAAGGATCATTCTGGCTGTGTGGAGAATACTTTTTAGGGGGGCAAGGGTAGTAGTGAAGAGACCAGCTAAGAGACTGCTGCAATAATCCAAGAAAGAGGACAGTGGCCAGGATCAGATGGTGATAGTAGAGGTGGTAAGATTTAATGGATTTGGGATATAGTTTAAAGACAGAACTGAAAAGAATTTGCCAATAGGCTAGATGTGGGGCATATGTGAGATAGAGGAGTCAACAGTGACCGGCAGGTGTTTGATCAGAGAAACTGCATGAATTGTGGCCCCTATCACTGAGCTAGAGATTTCTGGGGAAGAAAGGTTTTGTTGGGAGTGAGGGTGACATGGGTATTATGCATTCAGTTTGTAAGTGTCAAGTGTGAGATATCCATGCAGATATAAAGGTTATATTCAAGTTTGGAATGCAGGGGAGAGGTCAGGGCTGAAAATAAAAATCTGGGAGGTGATCTTTAAATCTGTGAGACTGAATGAGGTCATCCAGGGTGCTATGATCTAAATGCTTATGTCTCCCCCTGCCACCACCCACCAAATTCATAAGCTGAAATCCTAATCCCAAGGTGATGAGTGATGACGTGGACCTTTGAGAGGTTACTAATTCATATGGGCTTTGCTTTCATAAATGGAATTAGTTACCTTATAGAAAAGGTCCCAGAGAGCCAGACCTTTTTATCATATTAGGATGTAACAAGAAGGTTCCATCTATTAGAAATCGGGCCTCATCCGGCACAGAATCTGCCAGCCCATGATCTTGGACTTCCCAGCCTCTAGAACTATGAGAAACAAAGTATTGTTTATAAGCTATCTGATTAATGGTGTTCTGTTATAGCAGCCCAAAAGGACTAACACACACACACACACACACACACACACACACACACACACACACACACACACACACAGACTGAGAGAGAGACAGAGGAGAGAGAAGGAAAGGTCTACGAACTGAGCCTGGCACTGGCACCATTTAGATGCTAGAGAAGAGGGTCTACAAAAGAACTAGGAAGGAGCAGCCCATTACGTGGGACAGCAGGAGAGTGTGGTGCCTGGCAGTCAAGTGGAATGACTGTTTCAAGAAGGACCAGTCATGCCCAAAGCAGCTAAGAGGTTTGGTAACAGCAGACCTGAGACCTAACCACTGAATAGGGCAACGTAGAGATCATGGGGAACATTAACAGTGACTCTATCCATTAAGAGATTGGGAGAAAAATGTGACTAGAGGGCATGCAAGAGAGAACAGTAGGTGAGGTTGTAGAGACAGCAAGTATAAGGTCAAGTTTTTCAAGGAGTTTCGCTGTAAAGGGGCAGCTCTCGGTGCTGCCAGACAGTTACTGGAGAGAATTGTGGGGTCTAGGGATAACTCTGTTTTTAATGTGACAGATGATACAGTATGTTTGTATGCTGATAAAATGATCCAATAGGGAGGGGAAAGTAATGAGGCAAAAGAAAGAGGAGTTAGTGCAGGATCAATGACCTTGAATAGGCGAGAGGAGAGATCTGTTGCCCAGGTAAAGGATTTGGCCTTTGATGGAGACATGAACATTTTGTTCCTTGCAATGAAAGGAAGGAAGCCTGCATGGATTCAGCGTATCAGCAGGTTGATGGATATGGCAGCGGGAGTTTCTATTTTCTCAGTGAAATAACATGCTAGATCATTAGCTGAGAGTGAGGGGCCATCACAGGTACGGAGGGGTTTAAGGAGAGAGGAGAAAGTAAGCGATAGTCCTCTTGGAGAGCAGGAGAGTGAATTAACTGGGATGGAGGAGCACTGCCCTACAGCACTGAGGGCTCACTTGCGGTTTGTGGTCATGAATTTAAAATGAGACAAATCAATATGGGTGTGTGTTTTTTCCAGCCATGATTGTAGGTGAAGAGTAGGCAGAGAGTTAGATTTAATCAGGATGGTAATTTTGCCAGGAATGAGACAGAGGCAACACAGTTGATGATAATGATGCAGGGCAGCGATTATATTGATGGATGCGGGAGCCTACGCTGGGTAAAGAGGGAGGTGGGCATGAGCAGAGGAATGGCGAGTGAATGGGTAACAGCGGGGGGCTTGGAGGTGCTGGTTACGGGCATAATGACACCGTAGGCAATGCTGAATGGGAGCCGGCAGCTAAAGAGGAGGAGGACGGGACTGGGCAGTGAGTGGGCCAAGGAACTGAAAGGCCAGGGATGCGTATGTGGCTATCGAAATCACCAAGATCCATGACAGGTAAACCGGGTGATAAAATAATCAGCGAGTGGGGGAATGTCTGGGAGGACCATAGGTAATTGCAAAAAGGGAGGTCATGGGGTGTCTAATCTGATAGCCTGTGCTTCAAAACAGCTGAACAATTCTCTCAGGGCAGGAGGAGAAAAATAGGCTGAGAGTTGTAAAGAGGCATGAGGGCACTGACCCCAGCTCCAGGTCCAAGGAGAGGTAAGTGGTGTGTGATTCCTGGCGCTGAGAGTGAGTTAGGAACTGGACAGACAAGGACCCTGATTTTATGGAGATTACATTTCAGTTGAGAAAGTCAATAAGTAAGTACACAAGATAATATCAGATAATGAAAAGTGTTATGAAGAAAATGGAAAAGTGACGTTCTTGGCCACAAGGTGGGGGTGGGCTGCTGTCGTTCAGGTGATCTGAACGAGATGGCCATGGGAGTCAGAAGTCCCACGTGGAGGGAAAAGGAAGTATAAAGGCAAGTTCACAGGCAAGAACAGGATCCCTCTAGGCTTAAGGGACAGCTCCAAGTCTGAAAGAGAAACTTGCTCAACAGAGCCTCCAGGAAACAAGGATCTGAACCGGAATTGTCAACAATGCCTAGGGAGGTGTGGGAACTGAAAATAACATTCTAGATGAAGCCCTTTGTTTGGCTCAGAAAAGTTACAGTATTCTCATATAAAGTGTTCCAATAGTTTTTGCCCTTAACCAAATTCCTCTTCCTTTGTCTCAAATTGAAGAACATTTTTATTCTATTTGCACTGTTGGCTGAACGTTAAAACTGCATCATTGGTTTTCTCTCTCGTTTGTTCTCAGTTTTTATTTTATTGTTATTCAGTGCAAAACAAAAAGCTGTGATCAGAAAAAGACAATAGGGTGATGGCTGGAGGAAAGCTTGTCAAAATAACCTCATGTTTAGTAGTTTTGCTTCTGTTCATGCCTGACTTTCATATGCATATAAGGGCCAGAAATTTATCACAAATGGCAGAAAATTGCATTCCATTAATTTCAGAGCCTTTGACTCCGACAGCTCAATCTTCAAGAGCAGTTGCTTCTGGGATGTTCAAGAAAACAGAAAATAAAAGCTGTTTTGCATATCTGTTTTATATTTTAGAAGAATATATTTCACTACATCATCCAGAGGGATTTTGCTCAGAATCTCATCAGTGTGTTTAGAGTCCGCTTGCCCGCAGAAGCCCTGGATTTCAACTTGGAGACAAAAGGGTAGAAACTATGGGTGAGGTTGGTGAAAGGGGATCTCTTACAGGACAAAATTAATAAATGCAAACCGCCTTGCAAAATGAACTGAATTCCTCGAAAAGCAGAAACTGAAATGAAAACTCGAAACCTTGGAATTGTTTCCTACACGGTATCCCTGATATCTGTTCATTCACCCTTTGCTTGAATTTCCCTAGTGACAAGGAACTCACTACTTCCTAAGATACACAATTTCATTTTAGAGCAGTCTAGCTGGAAGAAATTTCTCTGTAAGAGCAGAAATTAACTCCCGGAAACATTCATCTATTGATCCCAGTTCTACTCTCCAGAGACTCCTGCACACATTTCTTAATGTATTACAAGACAACATTCCTGTCTGCCTTGGGCTCAACATTCCTGATTGCCTCTTTGGAATTGTTGCATTCACATGTCTCTTTTCCAGCCAAATCGCCTTCTAAAATCCAAAATAGTAGTACTTCAAGGCTGCTACTCAAAATCAGACATACTTTTATCTCGTTGTGTTTAGGAAACTGAGCAGAGTGACACACAATCTGCAGAGGCTAAGGGACTGGAAGTGACTGTGTGCCACTCAGTCTCTCCAGCACATGGTCGATGCTGCCCTGCAAAACGAGAATTTATTCCCATCCCTTTTCTTCCACTAGAGCCAAGGCCAAACATTACGCAAGCATATGAATTTCTTATGCTTTGGGGATCATGAATCATTTTGAAAGGCCGATAAAAGTTCTGGGTGCCCTCTTTAGAAATATGAACATGCACATGAAATATCGTATTCGACTTCATCAAATTTAGACATCCCACCCTGCATCCCATGCATGAACTGCACTCCCCTTCCACAGGGTGCAAAGGATCCAAATTAAGAATCTCTGCTATAAACAAAACCTACACAGCCCAGCACAATGTCCTCCATCGTATTTCAAAGTGTTTTCAATGAGGGCTTAAAATGACTCACTCAGTTCAGCCATCCTTCCAATCAAATATACCCACTGTGTGCTATACGTCTCACACACCAAGGGTATGGCACTGAACAAGATAGTCTCCATTCTCAGGGAGCTCGTGGTCTAGGGCAGGTAGCAGGAGCAATTATGCTTACACAAACACTCTGTTACAATGACAGTGCTATACTAGGGATAAGGATATGGCGTGTACTGGAGTGAGACACCTAACTCAGCCTTGGGGGTTTCTGGGAGGACTTTTCAGAGGAGGTTGCTAAGCCCTGAAAAAGTTTCATATTAGATTTAAAAAATATTTTAAAAATCCCAGATGTAGTACTAATTCAATAGGCCAAATGGTGCATTCTCAGCACAGCACAGTTCCTCACAGCAAAGACTTCCTCATTCGTCTGCTGCAGAGGCTGCCACCCTGTAGCCTCACTGTAAATACTCCAAGAACCCACCTCTACTTGCCCATCCTGCTATCTCCTCCCTGGGACACATGGCAGTGATTTCCCACAGCTGCTGATTCTTCCAAACTATACTGGCCCCCAGGCAGGTAAAATTGGGACACAGCTCCTGCTGCTAATGAAGAGATGATGTTCCTCTAATGAAAACAGGACATGGTGCTGGGAGCCCACTAAGGATGAATAATTACACCCTAATTAAACACCGCCTTTTGTTTTCCATTCATTTGTTCGGTATTAAATGTGAATGAGGTTTGCTTCATGCAAGAGTCAGCTCTGACACATTTCTATGGAGTCACCAAGAAATCAATTCTCTCATCATGCTTATTATACCACTCGGTGCTCTTCCAAAAAAATCAAGATGTATATATACCCTTGGTAGGTGGAAAATGCTCTCTGTAACTCTGGATTCTCTTCCGATGGATGACCAGCCCTGGGAATTTTTTCTGAATGAGGCTTGCTTTCAGGTTCTTGTTTTCCAGGTTCTCCTTGGCATAATCTTCTCTGCTGATTAAATCCATCCTTCAATGCGATAATGACCAGTTTTGTTTACTCTTCATGCTCACTTTAGCCAGGATGGGAAGGATGAGAAAAGACCTCCCTAGTCAGATTCTTGGCATAAGGTTAGCAGGGGATGTTGGCATTTCCTAGCACAGAATAGGGCTGACTTGGGAGAGTTAGGCAATTTTTTCACACCCTTGTAGATTATTTCTTCATAGTTTGGCTTTGTTATCTGGTCAGCGTTTGGCAATTTCTCCAAATATTAGAAATCTTTATATTTTAATGCATTTCAAAGCCTGGATAAGATTTTTCTGGGCCAAACAGGCTTACCCAGGCAGTGTCCTCTTGCAAGGAGAATCCAGGGCTGTCTGTGCTTTGCAATGATCCCAAATGGGCAGAAGACAGTATGATTGGTGGAGAAAGAGGACCAGGTGAGAATCAGGAGTTGTAGTTATTAATGCTGTTTGCCAAGATGGCAACTCCTGTTCTCCTTGTGTTTGGGTCCATGTATTTAGTTTGGGCCAATAGCTTGTAAACAAAAGAAACATGTGACACTTTCAGACTGGAGAATTTAATTGCTGGTGTGAGAGCCCCGGCGCAACGGGCGGGTGGCAGCTCCACGAGCATCTTCCCATGGGCCCCAGGGTGACTACGATGAGCACACCTGCTCCCTCATGTGTTTATTTATTTATAAGCTACAGACATGGGCTGCCATAATTAACTCACTCTTCAAGGTCCTTTGGGTGGCATTCATCTCTAATAAAAATAAACATAAACTCACATTTCAAAAGGTGTTTCTGATCATTTCTAATTCTTTTTGGCCAGTGTCTTGTCAGATTTGATTGGCTCATCATTGTTTTACTGCATAATGTGACAGATGCCGAGCATGTATTGGGGTAGAAATGTCAGTTCTTCCTCTTTCCTATGTTCACTCAGGCTTATTATTAGTAGTGTTAAGCTCAAACCACAGGGATTGTTTTAGGTCATTTTTCCATTTTATGAAGAGTAGTTTAGTGAGAGCTAAATTACATAATCTCTAACTCAATAAAAATTAAAAACGATGGGAATATGAAAAACTGCACTGACAGACAAGAGTATCTTGTTAACTTTTCTGGGTGTGGGCCTCCCAGTTTGGCCTCCGTGTCTCTCTGGATCATACATGGTTCAAACCGTCCAACACGTACAGCAAGCAGGGCCTCAGGTGTCAGACCATACATTAAATATTGGTAAGTGTAATTTCTTTCTTATTTTTTAAATTATAAAAATATAAACATTTTATGGATTTGAAGACATTCTTCTTTCTTTGTTTTAATAACTCTGAAATTAGTATTCATTTTACAACCATAGCATGCCATAGTTTAGTTGGTAGCTTTTAAACATTTTTCCTAACGTACATTAAAAAATGGTAATTAGTGGCATTTCTGGTGGATAAAATGTGGTAAATAAAAATTCTAGAATCTTCTCCTCTTGATCCAAATGGATTTTTTATGATCACTTTTAGGGACCAGTGCTCTAGAGCCTTGCTGCCCCAAGGAAGTGTGGTATTTGGACCAGTATCAAAGGCATCGCCTTGGAGTCTGTGATGACCAGGCCCTGCCCCAGACCTCCTGAATCAGATCTGCATTTTAACAAGATCTCCAGGTCATTCATGTGCCCATTAAGATCTGAAAAGCCCTGCTTTAGAGATATTGAAATTTGGAATTTGCCAGTGGCAGCTTACATTATCTTTGGTGCTGGCAGACATTCCAGAGGTGACTCGCTTATCCACCTGGCTAATGGCTACTCTTAGGACTCAGCTTTGGGCCCATCTCATCTGGGGTATGCTGATGAATTTTTAACAACTGGCTCTCTGGGAAAGGAAAAAAAACACCTGATTTGTCACATTTGTCAATTTCCATGGCATAAATCTTCCTCCCATGGCTGATTTCAAGCCACAAATGGTTGTCTTAGGTAGCATTCCTGGAAATTTGACAACCAGTTCTCTAGAGCCAGTATGTCCATCACCGCATGCCCTTCAGAAAGTCCTTCCTCGTCCTTCTTGCTCTCCCTTTTCCAATGTTGGGGAAGAGCCACAGCACCTGTGCATATCTTCTTCAAGGCAGAACCACACTGTGCACTTATTCAATATCTGTGTGGTAGGCAGAATAGCCCCCACCCCAACCAATGGTGTCCCCATCCTAATCCCCAGAATGTGTAAACATGCTACACTACGTTACCGATCAGCTGATTTTCAGATGGGAGATCATCCTGTATTATCTGGGTGGTTCCAATGTAAGCATCAGGGCTCTTATAAATCAAAGAGAAGGGTGGGAGAGTCAGAGTGATGCAATGTGACAAAGACCCCATCAGAGTAGTTCCTGAGCATTTCGAGGACAGAAGCTGGGTTTCCTTATCTGGTATCGCCAGCACCCCACGCAGTGCCTGGCACAGAAGCCTTATCTTCAAGTAAGGTCACATTCTAAGGTACTAGGGTTTGGAGTTTCCAGAGTAGGAACTAAGGAAATATGAAGTAAATGGATAACTGATTTCTGAACAAACCAGAACTCTCTAATGCTAGAGGGCTACAGAAACAAACTGATGGCTTTAGAAAGATCCAAGGTGATGGTTTCAAACTTTTTTTTAATGTAGGGGAGTTTTTTCCTTTTAAGTTATGTTTTCTTTGAATGTATAAGACAGATAATAGTGGCACCAATAATTTTCCTCTGTTCAGCCTCTCCCCTGACCCCTGGGACCCCCTACCCATATATCCTTGAACTCAGAGAACACAGCAGGACTTCTCTTCCCAGAAGAGAGGAGAGAGAAGGCCTAGAAAACAGGATGCTGGCTACTGGAGATCTGGAGCAAGAGCAGGTCAGGGAACGGAGGGACCCACAGTAAGGGTCCCTCCTTGGGGTTGGCTGTATAGATGAAAAGTGGTACAAGTTCAGGGGATTCAAGGTGTCAGACCTAACTGGACCAAAGAGGCCCAGTGCCCCGTAGGCTTGGGTCAAAGTCCAGAGGTAACGACTGGGCAGGAGAAGGAGGACACAGAGTCATTCCACACATCCAGTCAGGGCTCATACCAGGCAAAAGGGAGCAGGCACGCACCCACCTGCCCTCTGTCCATCGGTCATTTCCATCCATGTGTGACTCTAGTCCAGATTCACAGTCCAGGAAAAGGGAGTCCAGTTGACCTAATTGGGGGTTCATGGCCCCCTTAGCTGGGAGATGACAGGTCATCTTCATTTATAACCCTGTCAAAAATGTATCCAATAGGAAAAAGGTGATGTCCCCAGAGGAATTCAAAGTGCTGACGGGAAAGGGCAGTTGAGAAACAGCGCCTGGCCACTGTGAGCAGGTAGGGTCATGCTCATTGATCAGAAGAGAAACTGAGACTCAGGCTGACCAGAGAACCTGCCCTGTGTTTGCACAGATAGTAATCCCAGCTCTGGGGTTTGAACTCAGAGTGGTCTGAAGCTGGTACTCTTTGAAGGACAACACATCATCTGGTAAGAGCCCAGTGCCTGTGACGGAGGCACATGATGGAGGCACATGGACAGGCAAAGCCCAGCAGCGGCAGCACTGTTGAGGGGCCAGCTCAGGAGTCCCTGTGCTCCCTCTTCCCAGGACAGGAATGGGGCTGAGCCTATAGACAGGGGTGGGGAGGGGGCCGCAGGCAGGAGCCAGGCAAGTCAGCACAAGACAGGGAGCACAGTCCTTACCACCAGGCAACCCTGCTGATCCTGACCTGGAGCAACTGCCCCTCTACTCATTTTAAGTCCTTGTATTAATTTGCTAGAGTGGCAGTGGCAAAGTACCACACAAACTTGGTGGCTTAAACAACTGCGATTTATTGTTCCATAGTTCTGGAGGCTGAATGTCCAAAACTGAGGTGTTGGGGGATTCCTTCTGGGGCCTGTGAGGAACAGTCTGTTTCGGATCTCTCTCTTTGGCTCATAGATGGCTGTTTTCTCCCTGTGTGTGTTTACATCAGCTTTCCTCTGTGTGTGTTTCTCTGTGTCCAAATTTTCCCTTTTTATAAAGACAGATCATATTTGATTAGGGCCCACAATAATGACCTCATTTAACTTTATTAGTTTTATAAAAGCCTTGTCTGCAAGTAAGGTCACATTCTAAGGTACTAGGGTTTGGAATTTCAACGCATGAATTTTGGGGAGATACAGTTCAGTCCATAACTTCTCCCTTCTTGGTGCCAAGACATAAATGACTGGCTGATGTGTGCTCCCTCCTGATGCAGGGCAGGACTTCGTGTGGGACATGTTATTTCCAGAGCATCTACTATGCACAACTGAATCCAGCCCTCACAGAACTCATAGGGTTGGGAGGGAGAAAAACTTATAAAACATTAGGTGCCATGGTAGATACGGTATGGTACAGTGGTTAAGAGCTCAGAATCTATGACAAGATTGCCAGGTTTGAATTCTGGCCCTGCTACTTATAAGCTGTGGGACCTTGGACAAGATGCCGAGCCTCTCTGTGCCTTTGTTTTCTCATCTATAAAATAGGCACAGTAATAGCAAGTTCCTTATTGTTTGTTATGAGGATTCAGTGAGAAAACATTTCTAAAAGTGCTTAGCAAGTATGCAGTATAAGTGTTTGTTAAATAAAACCACTAAAAGTGAACTCAGTGTGCTGAGGAAACACCAAGGAGAGAGATCTAACCCAAACTTAGAAGGCTTAGGGGACCAGCAGGGAAGCTTCCTGGAGTCCGTGAAGTGTTAACCTGATGGATGCTGGTGAGGAAAGAAGGGCGAATTCTCCCGGGGGCATTTGTAGCATGTTATCAGAAAGGTGTGGGCGTGAGGGGATGGGGGCTTGGCTTCTCTGGAAGGTGTCCCCCCCCCTCTTCCTCCAGACACAGCAGGGGGAGGCTGAGCCAGGTCAGCCATACAGTTGGTTCTTGGAGGAGGAAATGTCAACAAAAAATGCAACTTACAGGCTTGAGCCACCGCATGGCTTGAACCTGGGAGGCAGAGGTTGCAGTGACCGAGACTGAGCCGCTGCACTCCAGCCTGGGCAACAGAGGAAGACTCCATCTCAAAAAAATAAGTACAACTTAATCTAAGCCCCGTGTGAAGCCTTCTTACTGCTTGGAAATAGGGTGGGCCTCTCTCCTGTTAAATGCACAAGTCAGTTCTGCAAGATGTGAATCCAAATCCAACTCCCTGCCATTGCCAGGTAGGTATCTCAGTCGCCCCTACTTATGAGTCTCAGTACATCCAAGGGATTAAAAAAAAAAAAAGCTAAGACTAATTAGAAATCCAACCCTTCTTTAACCCCATCCCAACACTACTTCCACCACCAAAATAGTTTTTAATAATTTCATAGGTCTTCCGTAGTCATACAGTCATTTCTAGATAAACTGCAGTTTAAAAAATTGTCCACATCCCAAGGACGCACCCTGAGGGCATGGATAATTAAAAGCAACTTGATTCCTACAAATTGCAACTAGAGCCATTTTTGCTGTGGATCTTGAAAGCAAGTGCTAATGAGCGCCTTTGCTGACAGGTGGAGGGAGGGCTGCAGATAGGAGTCAAAGGCCCTGTCTGCAAAATGCGGGGAGCAGAAGGGGCACCTGCTATTTAAAAGGCTTCTCTCTGAGGTCTGCAATCAGAAACCAAAACTGGGACTCACATATGACCAAGGTACTCCCCAGCCTCTTGGTCCAGTCACAGGGCCATCATTGCCTCTCTCTTCCCAAGTGCTTTGAGGAATATTGATCTCATATTTAGATCTCTCATTATTTCAACTTCTTAGATTGTTTGGAATACGTGTCTTTATTGTGCGGTGAGTGACATCGGGGAGTAGGTTAATAAAGACAGTAGCCTCCACTGGGTCTCCACCCATTATTTATGAGGAGTTGACACCCTTAGAAAGGTCCCCAGCCTGGGGGTTGTGTTCTCTAGAGATATCACAGATACTGCAGGCCTTAATGAGGCCCATGTGCACTGAATAGGAAAATTTGTTTCTCGCTGTGAGTCATTATCAGTGAACACTCGGCTATATCGATACATTGGAACTGCCAAAGAGCTGCTCGTTAAGTGGCTTAGATTGGGAGGTAAAGACACTCTGGAGTAAGATGGAGGTGGAGGGACGGGAATGGAGAAGAGAAGTATTTGTGGAAATCAAATTTGCCAACCCACTGGAATCTGCAAACATGCTGCTGGAATTGCTATCTCTTTGCCATCCATACCAGAGAAGAGCAGGCAATGTACCAGTGAGTGAAGTGGAATTGCGTTAAAATAATGATGCATAATGTTTGGGCCTAGCCCCGCTTCTCCCCTTGCAAATAAGCTTCTCAAGTGCAGGGGTGTGTCTCATCTATTCCGAGCTGGCCTCCACCCAACACCCTGCCCTACCTGTGTTCTCACTAAAGGATTAAGGACTCGGGGGAATCTTCTGTGATGGAAGGTTGGGGGTGGGCAGAGAGGATCCCAGCTTCAGCCATGTGACTGAAGGCTGCTGCGGGAAGGTGAGAAGTGGTCAAGATTGCAGTGGCTGGGAATACTGTTGTCACTTCTGTTTATTGAGTCCCTACTGAGGAGTAAGCACTGTGTTAAGCACAGACCCCTGGGAATGCAGTTCTTCCTTTCCAGAATCCCAGCCATGTGGGTTCTTTCTCCTTAGAGAGGAGGGTGTGCAGAAAGCAAGGCCCAGATGACATGTTGCAGGCCACGGGAGAGCTGTGGACGCCTACACGTTAATTTTATTCCAAAACACATATAGTAGGATGTTTTAATTTAAGCTTCACAGCAACCCTAAGGGGTAGGATCTATTATTTCTGATTTGCACATGAGGAAACTGAAACTGAGAGAAGTCAAGAGATTTGATCAACAGCTTGTGAATGGTAGAGCTTGGATCCAAACCCAGTTTTGCCTGTCTCCAAAGCTGGTGCACTCAAGTCTCTCCCACTAAATATTCATTTAGGGGAGGCCTAAACACAAATAAAGCATCAGATCAATGGTAAGTCACATTTACAGGTGCATTGGAAAGTCAGACTTTGGGACACGTGTCATTCCCTGAGGGTTAGCTGTAGCTCCTTCACTTTCTTTGCTGGTCAAAGAAGCTAATCATTATTCAAGTGTGTGAGAGCCAGGCTATTATATCTGTTCTTTACAAAAAGTAAATCACTCCCCAAATTGGATGCTTTAAGTATTATTAGTAACCAATTATTTGCAACACCATGCACCACTCCTTGTGACATATGCCCCAGTGGTTCTCCAAGAAAGTGGTAGATAAGAAGCAGTCTCCTGGGCCCCCACCTCCCCGATTCTGATCTAGTTCGTCTGAAATTGACCTTAGAAACCTGAATTCTAAACAGTTTCTCAGAGGATTCTGAAGCCAACTGGTGCGTATAGGCTCTGCTCTGAGGAACCCTGCCTGGAGAATGCTGTGTCTTCTCCATGAAGTTGTGGGGTAGAGAGAGAAGGCCTCTAGGGCTTGAGTCAGTAGTCCTGGGTTCTGATCCCAGCCTGGATGCTCCCTAGCTGTGTGGCTTTTAGACTGCTCGCCCTGGGCCTCAGTGTCCTTCTCTGAGGCTCCCTCCAGCTCTAAGAGTGCTTGCTTTTGAGGCAGAGCCCAGGTCCTGACCATCAGGAGTGGAGCTGTGTGCTTTCTTATTTATTTATTTGTTACTCTCTGGCTTTGTGTCATAATTTTCTTATTCTTCTTTTCTTTTTTCTTTCTTTTTTTGCTGTGTGCTTTCTTAAAGGCAGAGAGGAGCAGAGGGAGCTGGAGGAGAGGTGAAGGGGGAGGAGGGTTAATAGACAGAAGGGGTCTTGCCAGCCAGTAAGTGAGGCCCCATGAACAGTCTGCACGCAAGATGCTTCAGAGCACGCCAGTCCCCCGGACCTGGGTTCCTGGGAACTCACTGCAGCCCAGCCCCAGGAAGAGCTGGCTCATTAGGCGCTATCCTTCCTGCAGACAGATTTCAGGTGAAAAGATTCTAGACTACAACAGGTGCTGGGAAGAGATTCTGGTGGTGGTGGGGAAAGCACTCAGGGGAGAGTCAGAAACCCTGGATTCTCCTTGCCCTGGTGCTGTGTGTGCCATGCCCTTCCTGAGTTTCTCTACTTTTGGGTTCCAGGGCTGCACCATAAAAGGCAGCTCCAGGATAGACCAATACCCAAAGCCTCATAAAATCATAGTCTTGTGGGTCCACGATTTGATGATTCCGAGTCACCGTTCCCATCCTGCAGTACCCTTTGTCCAGAGCCTGTCACAGTTGCCAAGCTGTTGAAGACAGCCCCACGTTGCACCACACGTCAAAGGTGAATGAAGAGTGACGGAGGGAGGAAGCTGTCACAAACCTCACTTCTGTACAACTAAGACGTCTCAGCTCACAACTGCCACTTGTACCTCTGCACATGCTCAAGATTAATGTGCTGTTACTACTCGACAGCCTGTTTCTAATACTGCAGCTGAAATCACTTTGCTCCTGGAACAACATTAGGAGGGGGCAAAGCACAACACCAGCTGTGCCTGTGAAAATGGTTTCATGTCGGAAGCAAGATCCTCTTCCTACTGCTACTCATCTGAGCTGCAAAGAAATGGAGGGGACAGAGATGGTGTGAGTGGAGAGAGAGAGGGAAGAGGGCAAGAGCAGCCATCTCACTTCGGTTCAGCGTTTTCGCCTTTCTCAGTCTCCCTAGCCAGCTGTGGAGGGCCTGCAGGAGACAGAGGGAGCTATGCCGTGAGAGCTGCCCACATCTGCCCCAGCCTTGTCTGTCAGCCTTGCAGCCCTGGGAGCAAGAGCCATGACAAAGCAGAGGACAGTGCTTGTCCATTCAGCATGGACTCACCAAGTCCTCACAGGGAGGAAAAAGGCCCATGATAAGTGTAAGGGATGCCAAAATAAATAAGATCCCCATCCCTACATGCCACCATCCTTGAACGACGTCTCAGTCCAATTCCTGACACCAGGAGCTGCCTGCACGGCCCAGCTGGAGGAAGCCGAGCCAGGTGGAATCCCCCTTGGATGAAGAGGAGCAGTGCAGGCCAGTGGGCAGAGCAAGGTGATGGCAAGGCTCTAATTCTATGATGTTGGGGATGTCTCTCCCCCAGTTTTTCTGGTTCAGATCCTTAAATACCCTTTCTACAAAGAACTAAAACAGATTTACAAGAAAAAAACAAGCCCATTCAAAAGTGGGCAAAGGATATGAACAGACACTTCACAAAAGAAGACATACAGGAGGCCAACAAACATATGAAAAAATACTCATCATCACTGGTCATTAGAGAAATGCAAATCAAAACCACATTGAGATACCATCACGCCAGTTAGAATGGCGATCATTAAAAAATCTAGAGACAACAGACGCTGGAGAGGATGTGGAGAAATAGGAACACTTTTACACTGTTGGTGGGAGTGTAAATTAGTTCAACCATTGTGGAAGACAGTGTGGCGATTCCTCAAGGACCTAGAAATACAAATTCCATTTGACTCAGCAATCCCGTTACTGGATATATATATCAAAAGGATTGTAAATCGTTCTACTATAAGGACACATGCACATGAATGTTCATTGCAGCACAGTTTACAATAGCAAAGACCTGGAACCAACCCACATGCCCATCATTGATAGACTGGACAGGGAAAATGTGGCACATATACACCATGGAATACTATGCAGCCATAAAAAACGATGAGTTCGTGTCCTCTGTAAGGACATGGATGAACCTGGAAACCATCATTCTCAGCAAACTGACGCAAGAACAGAAAATCAAACACTGCATGTTCTCACTCTTAGGTGGGTGTTGAACAATGAGAACACATGGACACAGGGAGGGGAGCATCACACACTAAGGTCTGTAGTGGGGGACTAGGGGAGAGATAGTGGGGGGTAGGGAGTTGGGGAGGGATAACATCGGGAGAAAGGCCAGATATAGGTGATGAGGATGGAGGCAGCAAACCACATTGTCATGTATTTGCCTATGCAACAATCTTGCATGTTCTTTACATGTACCCCAGAACCTAAAGTGCAATAATATATATACAAAATTTTTTAAAAAAGAATGAGACAAAAAAAAAAAAAACCCTCGCCTAAACATCTCAGTGGCCTTCCACAGCAGTGAAACCATGTTTTAACACAAGGTAAAAGTAGACGGGTATGTGTCCCAGTGTCTTGCATTCACTCCAAGACCTATTTTTATTCTGTTTAATCATAGTCTTATGAGTAGCATTCTTTTTTTTTTTTGGGACAGAGTTTTGCTCTTGTTACCCAGGCTGGAGTGCAATGGCCTGATCTCAGCTCACTGCACTCTCTGCCTCCCAGGTTCAAGTGATTCTCCTGCCTCAGCCTCCTGAGTATCTGGGATTACAGGCATGCACCACCATGCCTGGCTAATTTTGCATTTTTAGTAGAGATGGGGTTTCTCCACATTGGTCAGGCTGTTCTCAAACTCTTGACCTCAGATGATCCGCTCACCTTGGCCTCCTAAAGTGCTGGGATTACAGGCATGAGCCACCACACTCAGCCATGAGCAGCGTTGTTAACACACTATTATTCTTTTAATGTTTGTGAATACATAGTAGGTATGTATATTTATGGGATACATGAGACATTTTGGTACAGGCATGCACTGTATAATAATCACATCATGGAAAATTGGATATCCATCCTCCCAAGCATTTATCCTTGGTGTTACAAACAATCCAATTAGACTCTTTTAGTTATTTGCAATTAAATTATTATTGACTATAGTCAACCTGTTGTGCTATAAAATCTTAGGTCTTATTCATTCTTTTAAAAATTTTTTTGTACCCATTAACCATCCTCACCTCCCCGCCAGCCCTCACTACCCTTTCCAGCCTCTGAGACCCATCCTTCTATTCTCTATCTCCATGAGTTCAATTGTTTTGATTTTTATAGCCCACAAATAAGTGAGAATGTGTGATGTTTTCTTTCTGCACTTGGATTATTTCGCTTAACACAATGGCCTCCAGTTCCATCCATGTTGTTGCAAATGACAGGATCTCATTCTTTTTTATGGCTGACTAGTACTTCATTGTGTATACGTATCACATTTTCTTTATCCATTATCTGTCAATAAACACTTAGTTTGCTTCCAAATCTTGGCTATTGTAAACAATGCTGCAAAAAACATAGGGGTGAAGATAGCTTTTCGATATACTGGTTTGCTTTCTTGTAGGTATATACCTAGGAATGGGATTGCTGGATCATATAACAGTTCAATTTTCATTTCTCTGAGTAACCTCCAAACTGTTCTCCACAGTGGTTGTATTAATTTACATTCCCAACAGCAGTGTATGAAGGTTTCCTTCTCTCCACATCCTTGCCAGCAGTTATAATTGCATGATTTTTGGATAAAAGTCATGTAAACTGGATGAGATGATATTCATTGTAGTTTTAATTTGCATTTCTCTGGTGATCAATGATGTTGAGCACATTTTCATATGCCTGTTTGCCATGTGTATGTCTTCTTTTGAGAAATGTCTATTCCAATCTTTTGCCCATTTTTAAATTGGATAATTAGAAGTTTTTCCCATAGAGTTGTTTGAGCTCCATATATGTTCTGGTTATTAATCCCTTATTAGATAGTGTATTAGCCCATTTTCACATTGATATAAAGAGCTTCCCTGAGACTGGGTAATTTATAAATGAAAGAGGTTTAATTGACTCACAGTTCTGCATGGCTGAGGAGGCTGCAGGAAACTTACAATCATGGCAGAAGGGGAAGCAGGCACATCTTACATGGTAACAGGTGGGAGACAGCAAGCAAGAGCAGAGAAAACCACCTTATAAACCATCAGGTCTCATGAGAACTCACTCCCTATCACAAGAACAGCATGGGGGAACCTCCGTCCCATCATCCAATCAGCTTCCTCCCTCAACACATGGGAATTACAATTCAAGATGAGATTTGGGTGGAGACACACAGCTAAACCATATCAGATGGGTAGTTTGCAAATATTTTCTCTCATTCTGTGGGTTGTCTCTTCACTTTGTTGAATGTTTCCTTTGCTGTGCAGAAGCTTTTTAACCTGACGTGATCCCATTTGTTCATTTTTGCATTGGTTGCCTGTCCTTGTTGAGTATTACTCGAAATTTTTGCCCATATCAATGTCCTGGAAAGTTTCCCCAAGGTTTTCTTGTGGTGGTTTCATAGTTTGAAGTCTTAGGTTTAAGTCTTTAACCCATTTTGATTTAATTTTTGTATATGGTGAGAGATAGGAATCTAAAATTTCATTCTTCTGCATGTGGATATCCAGTTTTTCCAACTTATTTGTGGAAGAGACTGTCCTTTTCCCAATGTATGTTCTTGGTACCTTTGTTGAAAATAAGTTTACTGCAGGTGTGTGGATTTGTTTCTCAGTTCTCTTTTCTGTTCTATTGGTCTATGTGTCTGTTTTTATGCCAGTATCATGGTGTTTTGGTTATTATAGTTCTATAGCGTAATTTGAAGTCAGGTAATGTGAGTCCTCCAGTTTTGTTCTTTTTGCTCAGGCTAGCTTCAGCTATTCTGGGTCTTTTGTGGTCTAATGTGAATTTTAGGATTGATTTTTCTATTTCTGTGAAGCATGTCATTGGCATTTTAATAGGGATTGCATTGAACTTGTAGATTGCTCTGAGTGTTGTGGCTTTTTTAAACAATATTGATTCTTCCAATCCATGACTATGGACTATCTTTCCATTTGTGTGTGTGTGTGTGTGTGTGTGTGTGTGTGTGTGTGTGTCCTCTTCCATTTCTTTCATGAGTGTTTTATAGTTTTCATTGTAGAGATCTTTCACTTCTTTGATTAATTCTTAGTTATTGAATTTTACTTGTGTCTATTGTAAATGGGATTACTTTTTTGATTTATTTTAACAAACTACTTTAAATTGTGGAAAGGTACCACACTGAGGAGCTCCGCTGGGAAAGGATGCCACTCCCCTCCTCCCTCATCCTTCTTCCAAATAACTTGCTTCCCAGCTTCCAGCTTCTGTCCTCCATTCACACGCCTCGGACCTGCCAAATAAATGTCTCTGAAGCCCACTTTGATGGGCCACATCAATGTTCACAGACCCCTCAGGTTCAGGCTGACTGATAACAGTGCTTACAAGGACACCTGTACCTACAACTATTGACTATCTGCTACATCACCTTGTATAATGTTCACACAACCCTATTAAGTAGGTTTTATTACTAACCCCATTTTGTAGATGGGAAAACTGAACTTCAGAGAAGCTAAGTTGCCTGAGGTCACGGTGTAAAAGTGGCACAGCCAGATTTGAACCCTCAGTCCATGCCCTCGTCACTACCTTCCAGCATCTCTCTGTCCTTTCAAGTGTCCTCTAGATAATGTCACACATTTGTCCACACCAAGAGGCAAACGCCAGTGCTAGGAACCATTAACAGCCATCTTCTAATGCAGAATCTCCCAAGGTAGAACAAATCCTTGAGATCCTGGGCAGAGAAGTGTTTCCCAGGTCATACACA
This sequence comes from Cheracebus regulus, assembly GCA_963574635.1. Classification (NCBI taxonomy): domain Eukaryota; kingdom Metazoa; phylum Chordata; class Mammalia; order Primates; family Pitheciidae; genus Cheracebus; species Cheracebus regulus. The sequence continues at coordinate 3,841 of CAUYQU010018326.1, read as the reverse complement.
CACAAAAGAGGCTTTATTTTCTGTCTTTTTCCTGTAGATTTATAATGCGCACAGCTCTGAAAATGATGGGCAATTTATTGAGATTCTATTTTGCAATTTGTTCTCGCTGTAGTTTTCATCCCCCAACATTTTCTCTCTGAGAAAGTTCCCAGCCTTTTTCTGGTGCCCTTTTCATTGACAGATTTGTTTTGTAGGATCTCTGTAGTCACTTTTTGACATGCCCTTCCTGTCTTTGATTGGGAGAAATTCTGCTAGATCCTCCCAGAGTGGGAGGAAATAGGCAAGTGCTTTTGCCTGGTAGAGAGTAAGGCTGGGAGGCCAAAGCAGAGGAGTTAGAAATTCCCCAAGAGGAAAAGGGAGAAGAGGTTGGGGGTTCTGGGCAAAGCTGGAACCAGAAAGGGCCCCTGTGGAGCTGTCAGGACCTGACAGGGCATGTGAAGAAGCTGAGCTCCAGGTACTGAGGCCCTGGCCTCAGCAAAGCTTCCCAAACCCAAGCCTGGCACAAGCTTGGCAGAACCACTCCACTCATGCAGCCATGCAGGCTTGGACCAAGAGACCATTGTCAACACCACTCCATCCTGAGCCCTAAGGGTCCCACTCTGTGTCCTATCTCAGGACGTTGTCATATCCCTGGAGGGGGAGGGCAGGATGCGAGGAACTCTCAATGACAGCCGAGCGTGGATTTTCCATGAATCCAGTGGGTTGGAGGTTCAGGTTTAGTCAATTTGACTTTAAGAAAATAAGGCAATATGATAGTGCTTGCACATCCAAGTTTAAATTTCAATTCTTACTCATTAAATTTGATAATTCATGATTTGTTAACTTTTTAAACCCATGAAACCTAATTAGCAGTTATTGGAATTTTGGTCATTAAATCAACTTTTGGGAATTCTAACTTTAGAACATTGGCCTCCATATTTGTGACTTAACCTCCCAGGAATAATGGGGCCAACCAGACAGGTAAGCAGGACAAAAGGCAAGAGGGGTAGAGAGCAGAAGGGGAGAGTAGGAGAGGGAGAAAGAAAGAAAAGGAGTGAGGGAGAAACAAAGGAGAAGAGGGGAAAGGCCAGGGAGGTGAGAGGAGCAGAAAGATTGAGCCAGAGAACCATGGGAGAAAGGGACAGAGGAGAGAGGAGAGGGAGACATTGGAGGAGGGCGGGGGAGGAAAAATCCACTGTGCTGCAGGTGGGAACTTGGCCATGTGCTCAGAACACCCAGGACAAGGACAGGACAGAACTCTGCCTGGGCTTGAGTAAAGCATACGTAGGGGTTGCAGCGCCATATGGGTGGATGTGAGGCTGAGAAGAGCCCCAGCTTGTTTTGAGGACGTAATCCTTTCAGAGAGGCACCCCAGTTTGATGACTGACAATCCACTGTGGAACAGAGGAGCTCCCCAGTTAGAGTAGCCACAGCTGGAGGTTCAGCCAGGGTTTGAGTCCTGGAGTATGTCAGACAGGTGGTGCCTGTCCAAGGGGCAAACCTGACAGTGGGTGCTTCCTGTGAGCCCTCTCCATCTCTGCCTTTGTCCTTCTTTAGAACTGTTCCTCTGACCCCCCTTCCAGGCGTCTTCCGGGAAGATGTCTAATGCTTATTACTAAGTCTTAATCTCTTAACCCTTCCCCCAAAGTATAAGAGGGTGGGGAAAAAGCAAAGAAACAACCTCTAATTGTGAGATGTTCATAGGCTGTGCCTAGACAATGGGACAGATGCTTAGAAAGAGAATTAAGTATTTTGGCCAGATTTTCTCTGGTTTTTCTTAGGGTGAGACAGATGACTAAGCTAAAAATACCAAGTCTGACCATGAAGCTGAATGGTGAAGTGGACTGGAAATCAGGAGACTAGATACAGACCTGCCTTGGTGAGTGGGCTGTAGGACCTGGACTAGGTCATTCACTTAATGTTCCTTTTGTCCACAAGGGGGTGAAACTGAAGGGTCAATCCAGACACTTCCTCTTGTAGCCTACCTCCCAGCTCTAATATGCTATAGTTCTGTAAGTAGAGTTAAATGTAAAAATCAAGTGACACCTGCAGCTAAATGACCCCTTTATATTCAAAGAGCTATACTTACTGGTTCTTTGCCTTCGAGAACAAGTGTTTCTGGGGTCAAATGCACACTGATGGAACAAGGAGTGATCCGGAGAGTCTGTGGCTCTGCCTGTGCCTCTTCACCCCAACACCCAGAAGGAGAGGCTTTCTGGCTTCTACCAACTTTAGGGTGGATGCCCGAGGCCCAGCCTGTCCCAACCTTGTCTTAGGGAAGGGAGATGTAATACCATGACTCAACCTTAAATCCCTTTTCCAGCATTATTCCTCCAACAACCTTGAGGCAGTATGCTAGTCAAGACTTTAGGTGACAAATGTCAGGAACTTAAACTAGTTTTAAAAGAAAGGGAGGGAGGATTTATTTGCTCAGAAAGCTGAGAAATCCAGAAGTGCATCTGCTTTCAGACATGGCAAGAACTAGGAAATCAAATGACTTCACTAGGGCTCTCTCTTTCTTTTTTAACCTCTGCTTATTTCTGCTGGGCTCCCTTCTTTGGACAGCCTGTTTCACTTAGTAGGGTAGATAGCTGACTGCACCCCCAGATTCCTATGCTCCCATTTTAACAGCTCTAACAGAAAAAAAATCTGCCTTTCTCGATAGCCCCACCACAAAGAACTGACTGATGCATTTGGGTCATGTGCTCCTTCCTGAATCAGCCTTGGTGGTCAGGCAATGAAATACTCTGATTGGATGTACATGAGTCACATGCCTCCCCTGTCACTGGGAGAATAAAGTGGGGGTCAGCTCCATTTGAACCCCATGGAATAAGATGCCTACAGGAAAAGTTGTAGAGAAGAGATTCCACCAGATGAAACATCAGATTTCCTCAAATAGAATGTCTTTAAGTCCATTATACAGGTGAGAAAATGGAGGATCAGATTGGTTAAATAACACACCAAGGTTTACAAAACTAGGAAGTCACAGAGCTTGGACTTGAAGCCACATTTGTCCAACACAAAAGCGCATGTTTTAACCACAGCACTCTGCTAGCTAACTGTCCCAGTATCCCCAAGAGCCCCATGACTTCAATTCTGAATACTTGGGCTTGTCCTTGAGGGTTCCCAAAATAACTGAATTTGCAGGGAGCCTGACAATGCACTTGAGACCCCTGGATCCTCAAAGGAGCTTGCCAATCTGCTCTGTTCCTCTTCTTCTGCCCTTCCCCAGTTGAAAGGAAGGAGCTGGGGAACCATAATCATGACTCTCATTGACTCTTCCAAGGCTAGATACACAGGTATGCAGAATAGGCTGAATGCCCCCATTTAAGACGAATGTTCTGAACCACGGTGTGCTCACACTGGCATGGTGAATCGTTCGTGAGGTGTGTTGCAAGTAGATTTGTTTTGTTAATAGTTAAAATACTGGAGTTTGCAAATGATTTATCTTTTTATAAAAATAAGCAAGAGGAGAGAGAGATCCAAGATGGCCAATTAACAACAGCTCAGGAATGTAGCTCCCAGTGAAAGCGCAGAGAACGAGTGGACGCCGCACTTTCCGATGAATTTTTGTTGCCCACAGACCAGGAGATTCCCAGCAGAGGAGCCACACGGGTCGCCAGCGCGACTCTTTTGGCCGGTGCGGCTGTTTTGCTGGTGCCCCAGCGCGGCGCTTCCCGGTGCAGAGTATACGGGATGGATGGGCTCGGCTGGTCCCACCCCCACAAGGAAAACAGCAATTGGAAGCGCTGAGGACTGAGAGTTTCACAGCAAGCACAGCGAACCCAGGAAGGTCCGGCTCTGTGGGGAAGGGGTGTCCGCCAAAGGAAAACTAAGAAACAGAAAAACTTCATCACCGGGC